>JABWIB010000314.1:7186-69250 GCA_016617825.1 Platyplectrum ornatum
TATATATATATATATATATATATATATATATATATGTATGTATAATTTATAATATTAGTTCTACAAACTCTACTAACTCTGAGCTGGACACTCTGAATTGGCTCTTTACGTAATTAGTATAAAAACTGCGATTCTGGGATTTTACAGCTGGAAGTCGCAGTGTCATAAGTATATTTATTATTCTGTATTTCCGCAAAGAACATTCAGTGTGGAATGTTATCTAAATGAAAGATAATAGGCAAGAACCTATTAAAAAACTCTTTTGAAGAAAAAAAGCTTTTGGTTGTCTGCATTTTCATCCAATTTACTGTGTATGCTTACTAATCTCTTCAAATTATATGGTTAGCGATCTTCACTTTCCAGTCATTCTAATTGTAAATTCAGTAATCAAGCGCTATTGTTGCCCAAATGACTGGCATACTGGGAATTTGGAACGCAGGAACCGATAACCATCTGTCACTCTTGCCAACACTTTCTGTGAGCTTTTTTTGTTTTGAGAATTTTGCTGATCAGAAATGTTTATTTCATTGTATTAGGAATTGCTGGTTGCTACCAGGGGCTACCAGGGGCTTCCTAAAGTCAACCCCTAGCTTGTATTTTTAGGGAAAGCTGTTGTCTACTCCAAAACAATAATAAAAGCCTGAAACATGAGTGATTTACACAACATTAAATTCAATTTAATACAGTATTTACCATGAAACAATACTGGACATGTGAAATATTTGCAGAACTAGTGCAAAGGTGCATGGCAGCATTTAGCATTTGGAAGGACAGGTTGCACTCTCAGAATGTTTATAAGCATACACATCACTACAGATTACTCCTAAGATGATGTAACACTCTGCTCCTTTAGTATAGTTGTACTTCCTTGGTATAAAATTCCTTTTGTCGAGCCGCCGTACAATTGTTCAGTATTAGCAGACATACCTTTTCACTCACATGCAAGCCTTTTCGGAACAGGAAAGTGATGTAATTCTCTGATTATTGTTCTTTAGGGACTATTTTCAGCTATTCCACATCCAAATTATTTGACAAAGTTATATCCATATGTGGAAACAGATGGTTATGCGGGCGAGTCAAAAGATATTATAAGGAGACCTGCTTTTAATATTTGATTCCTCCTTCAGTATTGGATTTACATTTACTAAAGCCTGACTTGGCAAAGTTGGATATTTGAAGGTCTGTGTATGAGCCGGTGATTTTGTACCTGGCAGTGCTAGCAATCCCCAGCCTCAGTGTTACACCGGAGTGCAGAGTATAATCATGGCTAGAAATCACTACAGCAGAATCAGACAGCTGCCATATATCAGAACAGCGTTGGTGCATTGTCCCCTATTCCAGACCATGTGTGCTATGACTTATGACTATGCAGCCTGTTGGACCATATATTTTATAGCACGCATTTAGGAATTTTGTTGGCTCTTCATAGCAAGAATCATCTCTGCACCTAAATTCATTTTAACATCATCTACTTATTTCAAAGGGACAAAAAGGTGGTATGACAGTCTGCCAAAAATTCAATTACCAGATAAAAATGTCACTGTGTGGTCAAAATAATTCATCCTGTTCATTAGGGAAAAGAAAAAAAAAAGTCATTTAATAGCAGCTCCGCTTACTCAGCATTACAGTAATATCTGCAGAAATGCTGGCACACGTTAGACAGCTTACATATTATTTATATGACTAAATGTGTTTCATTTAAAGCAAGCTTTTTGTATTTATTCAGAAAAAATACTTTTTTTGTAATACCGTACAATGATGATTGTCAAACAGATTTTGAGCAGTAGGAAGAACACAAGTGACAGACATATGGTAGCAGTTTGTAGCCTAAGAGAAAACAGACAGAAAATATAACTTGAAAATATTTAGCATTTCATCCAGCAAAATGAGTCATCCCCCTACTGAAAAGGAGAAATAATGTTAGTTGGAGGGTGAATCCTGAAATATCACATGAATCTAAGATTAATGCTTGTGTTGGGGAATCACCTTTGTTAATTGCACACAGATCCAAACTAGCTATTATATTACTGTATAATAAATTTCTTCCACAAGTCAAAACTAGCAATCTAAATGAATATGNTGTATAAAGTAGTATGGACTGGACTTACAAAAAGCATGACTTTTTTAGGATTAGGGTTTATACATGTTCAAGTACATTTCAAGTGAGGTCAGTGCAGAAGTTTTATGGTAGGGTATATGGATAATGGCCTAAATTTACTAAACTGCAGGTTTGGAAAATTGGGGATGTTACCCATAGCTAACAATCGGAAATGAAACTGTGAGCTTTAAATTGATTGGTTGCTATGGGCAACATCTCCACTTTTCCAATCCCGCAATTTAGTAAATTTCACCCTATATCTCTGTACAAGCAAGGAGGGGCATGGAGACTGGATCCGGCATAGTAAGTCAAATCCTGTCTTATATCTACATAACAGAGTAAGTAATTTCCACCACTAACATTGATGCTTTCCATTCTGCTGTTATTAGCCACTGTTGTGCTTTATTAGCCATTGTCACAAGCTCTTGATTTTTACTGCTGTAAAATAAAGAAGCACCACCAACTTACTTACACCGTGGAAACAATCATGATATATATTTGGATTTAAAGATTGTGAAGGTCTAATCCATGATAACAAATAAAATCCTAGCTATATTTATTATAAAAAATGATTATTGATTTGTCATTGGGCAATGTCTTTCGCTTTTCCTTTTTTAAATATAATTGAATTTACTGTCTAGTCTGGTTGCCATTTTTGTCATACTGTACATTGTACATTTAAAATTTTTTTTGGGGGGGTCTTTTTCTAGTTTTGGCTATTGAAAATATCTAAACCTACAATGTACCCTGCCATACTTCTAATGTCTGTTTTATTCACTGTCTGTTGCTTTGTCCTATAAACTCGTAGATAAGGATTGTGCACAGAAGGTATGGAAACTGACAGATCTTGCCCTGCCACCTAGCATATACATAGAACATGTATTTTTATCCATTGTAAAGAACACATTGTATGGAAGTCTATTTATGATGGTCACTGTTTCTTGCAGCTTAATTTGCCAGTGGTCCTATTCCTTGACATGTTTTTGTTCTGCTTATACGACTGCAAAATTGGCTGCTTCCTACAGCATGTGTTTGTTAGAGTCTTTAGGGATTTTTTCCTCTTCATTCACAATACAGTCCTCTGTTAAGGTAAATGGAAGATGATCTGGAAGCTTTAGGGATTACTGGATCAATGCACATCACTTTGCATAACATTTTCAACAAGGGGATGTAGGTTGTGTTTCAGTCTTCTGGTGTTACTCTTAGCTTTTTCAGTTCTATAGCTATTGTTTGCATCCATTGCACATTATTACTCTCTGTAGATTGAGAACAATTTTCATCATTGCCTTTTATCTGTCACCGAGCGTGAATTATTTTACTGGACACAAGAAAGCAGGAAATAGATGCAAGTAAATTATAACTTGTACCCATTTTCGTCTGTCAGAAAAGCACTAAAGAGAAAATTGAATGTGGTCTGTGTCGTTTAGAAAACAACTTTAACGAAATTAGTGTATGCAAATTGCCTTGTCCGAGGAACCTTTTCATTATCCTATTGAACTGAAGGGTTTTCAATTTCAATCGAAGCTGCAAACATATTCATTGTCAATGGTATACATTTCATGGAATGCAGTGTCTCCTGCCCATAACGCTCTTATCTTAGAGCTGCTAACAACACCATGCACATTAAAAGTACCTTAAGCACATGTTATAATTAAATAACTGGACTCATTCCTACGCATTGTTTTTAATATTCATTAGGTTGCTTATGAGAGATCATTTTTAATAAGAGTTTGACGATATTTTAGGTTCCTTTAACAGTAGAATATTTTCTTTTTTGTTGTTGCCCCACCTCTAAAGCATTGTGTCCAACACAGTAACCAACTTAATGCTGATCTTATCTATGTAAACTGTGTAGTAACCCCTTTGCATATGATGACTTTGTGTCCCTTCAGGGGTTTTACACGTGCATGCTAAAATGGGTTAAACATGACCAGGTTTGCTGAACCCTCTATTAACCCTCGACTTCATAAAGAAATGGAAGTGTCTGGACTAGGATACTGTGTACTGCTATAGTGTTTACAAACATTAACGCTTGGTACAGAACTTGGAGCTCTGGGAATTCTCATTTAGCACCTGTAAAAACACAATGGTACACAATGCTGGAAGTCAGCTCCCCTGAAGTGAGGTCAAACTACATATGCTTCGATAAGCATTGTTTTACCTTGTGTATATAACCCTAATGACCTGATTTCCTCAGGTGCTAGTTTTCTTGTTTGGAGACTTGAGGATAAGAAGACATAGCCCTGAAATGTTTTAATGACACATTCCCTAGAGGATCTAATACTGTCCTTATTATATAAAATGATAAACCGATTGGCTTTACATGTACTGTAAAATTCCTAATCATGGAAGCATGAATTGGACACGTTTCATGGTTTATTTAGGCAGGTTATCTTGTCAGAAGATTAGAATCATGTTATTGATTGCTATCTACTGACATCATTGTTTTTCATTTCTGGAGCGGCAGACATATGAAATGATCTGCAGATCCTGTGCAGGTCTTGACATGACCTGTGCCATTCCTGAGATTATCTGCCTTATTAATTTCTTCTAGCAAAACTCCTAGGTTTCTAATGAATGAGCATGTATGCACTATACCAGTACTGGAAATATACTTCTTTCTCTAAATAAGCAGCACATAATGCAATATGGGGAACAAATGAGCAAAAGTCGCTGGGAAATGGTAATCATGGAATACTTTGGGAATGTGTACTATAGTTCTTGTCTGGTGTGTTTGTACTATTCCTGTTCTGTCCATAACTACCAATGTAATTTGTGTGAGCTCCAAACTACGTGTATTTACTTCCCACAATAATACATTCCTTCTCTATTGCTGGATGACAACTGAGGAGGCTGGATACCTAGGCTAGACATAGAAAAACATTGAATATGTGTGACTAGGAAAATGGAAGGAGTGAGAAGAGTCATTTGGTTTACTGCGTCTTACGCAAGTTAAACATTTCACCATCAAGCTTAATGGAATGCTAATTTAGATCTGTGTGTACTCCTATCTGTCTAAACATGGAAAGCAGAGGTATGTAGATAAAACACTGTTTACTTGTCAACAATCCACAGTTTTCTCATCTATTGAAAATCCTGTATAACAGAGACATCAGTGTGCTCTATTCACCATAGCATATGACATGCTGTACATGCTGTAGGTTGTGTCGTAATTGACACAAATTGTAAATTTGTCAGAGAGTGTGTGTATGTGCAGGCTCAATTACTGCAAAACAGTGTCTAGCAGGTTTTACGTCTGTGTGAACCTCAATCGAAGACTTTACTGGTGTCATCATCAGTCGTTCATAAATTCAGTTGATAACTTTATACAAGTAGTTTTTTGTGTTCTACTACAAATACATTATCATTAGTATGTGAGAGGAGGGGGAGCATACATTTAGCAATAGCACTTACAACAGATAAAGTAACATTACAATATATAGTTGGTAGTAGGTGGCTACCTGCTGCAGCGATTACAGAATAAATGGTGAGTATATACATAACATAAAATAGTAGCATGAGAAGGCGGTCATATTGAAGTGAATTATACAGTATATTTTGCATTTAGAAGCAAAACAAAAGAAAAGTTCAACAGAAATGTATATTAAACCCACTAAAATGTCAATTCTAGTATAGAACAACCCAGATCTGAGAAATCAAATGATATACATTTATTAGTAAATACGTCAATCTGTGTAGTATGTTAGAGCGACCAAAATGCATACAGGGTTGTCTGAAGAAGAGACCAGGGACAGAGTGAAGGACAGATTGTGGACAGACAGGCACAGAGAGCAAGCTGGAACCTGAGTGGGGGCTATATTTGTTTTCACAATTTTGACAATGATACTGACTTTGTTGTGGCAGCTGTATCATTGCTAAATTAGTAATACTATACATATGTGTATATGTATATATGTATAATGATCTCTTCTTATTTTGGTCTGGCTTTATTCATATTATTTTCCAGGTACACAGGTGACTGCTGAGTGTGTGTCTCTCTCTGACTGTCACTTTTGGGTAACGTTGCTGTAAATGCTTTTATCTGCAGAAGAATCGTGTTAGCTTGTCCGTCTTGCCTGTTTACTTCTGTCTCCCATTTCAGTATTTGACAATTTATAGCACTAAATTAAATTTATTAGTCATATGTCTTGTGCTTCATTGCCAGCATTCTCATCTCTGTTCTTTGATTTCGGTGGCAGCACGAGGAAGGAAATTAGGATGTGCACTTTGGTTAAGAAACCACTGCATTGTCATAGAGTATATGGGATCATTAATTTGCAGGACATGTAACTCCTATATAACTATAACTAATGCATACATGTCCCATCTAGGATGTTAAAATATGATATTTTGTGGTTATGTTTTTTCTGAGTTCGTTGACATGAAATATTTAGTGCACTATCTGCAGATTCATATATCCCTCACTACACTATATAAATGCTATATACAAACGAACACAGAGCAAAACCCCATTATTCCGTGGCCTAATGTACTTGAATGTGATTTAAAATAATAGTCCTGAGATTGCANAGAAGTGCATTTTTTTTGTGTAATTTATACATTTCTCAGTGATTAGTTTAATTCCCTGAGACATGTTTAATCGCCATTTAAAATAATAATACACTAAATAATATGCTTTGTAGTGCTTATTGATTTGGANAGCAATCTTATCATTAAAGCCGCTGGAGCTTATTCTGCATGCCTGTGTTGACTTTCATAATCGAAGTAAAGCAATAATTGTTTAGACAGAGTACTAAGTGCAAAATCAGTGTTAGAACAACATAACTATTTATCCCAGTTGGTCGGATAATGATTTAATGAACTGGAACTGGCAACTAAACTGAAGATGTATGTATAGTATAAAATGTAAAAAAAGACCGTTTCTTCAGCATGATTGCCATTTACTAGTTCTTTTTTACTTATTTACACATTTTCCGTGTGATAAAGTCGTGCCTCAAATGGTTGAAAACTCAGCATTATCATATTATTTGGTAGTTCTTCTAAGCTCTTTACCTGCTATGCAGGGAGCACATACTATAGTATGTATAAGGATATTTTCGGTCATTCTGGGGGATTGCACCCCCGGTAGTTATGGGCATGTCTAAGTGACTGGGGCAGCAATGCTGTGTTTAATTTATAAGAAGATTCATACAATAGACATGTGTAATTCAATGGTACAATTCCCATTTCTTCATACTACTAAAAGAAATAATCTTTATAAATGTCTGAAGACACAGGAAGATTTACCGTCTTCAATTCAAAGATATTATGGTCACTCCACAAACCNGTATTAGGTCCTGCACATACACTACATGCAACGTTTTCTGAAAAAGGGAATTACAAGTACTTTTGAAAAGTCAGCGCTGGCATCCATTCATCATCTCTCTCATATTGTTCAGGGTAATAAATTGTTTGTAAGCTTTCTGAATACTAGGCTGGATGAGATAGCTTTTGATGGTGCTGCTGGGAAAATTGATGTTGGACATATAAAAGAGAAGGGAACATCAAGGCTTGCTCCAGATCAACACATCAACATTCAAACTGTAGGTGATCGGTAGTAAAATTACAGGTTTATTTGTAGAAAAAAGAACCCGCTGTAAAGGCTGCCGCAAAAAGGAGTCTAAATTGAGTAAAATATATGGAAGTACAGTAGTGACAGCAATGTAGAACTGGTGTAGAAGAAGAGCAATATAAATAACAAGGAATATTGTGACGCTTTTTTTTCCCCCTTTATAATTATGTGTGTTTTACGTTTTCTGAAGGCGTATTTGAAGATTTGCTCTAAGATTTATTTATTTCTTTTTAATTTATATATGTTTATGGTATGAACTTAGTTCATGTTCCTGTTCTGGCTGCTCAATTGCTTTGTGAATGCAGTTTTACTAGTATAAGCAGAGCAGTGTCAAGCAAGGAACCCCTATGACAGTACTGCTCCATCAATGTGACTGCTCACTAGATGTCCAGTCCCAGGAGAGGTGCTACCCATAATCCCGCATACTGATCTGAGTTCATGTGTCATTATACAGGTCAAAGGCAGGGGGATTTATTAGCTAACATAAGCAATTACAGTGTTCGGTTACATTAGTTATATGTGCAGTATTCCACACTATGCCGATTCCTCTATGTATGGGTGGGTAGTTTCCTGCTGTCTGGATCAAGTTCCCTATGTGTGTATTTTAGAACCTCATGTAGTACTACTTACTAGCATATACTAGCAAGTGTTATTTAAGTGTGTATAATGCTTGCATTAATACATTTCTTTGTTTCGGAATTGTTTCTTTGTGAGACAGACTGTATGCAGTTCATTGCTGTTAGGAGAGCCTATACAGATTTCACTTTTGGAAAGTGGAGTCTAGCTAATCAGATGTTTGCCATTTAATTTACTGAAGAAGCTGACAGGGCTAACAAGGTTAAACACTGAGAGACATAGCTCAGTTTTATCCACGTGTGTATTAAATTACATCTACAGATAATAGAATTGAGAGTAAAGTCTAACAAGACATAAGACTTTGGAAGCTTATACTATACATTGCCAGGACTGTGGCTCTCTACATCTTGATGATTTACATTTTGCAAAGACAGCCATCATAAGGGATGCAGTGTACCAGTAAATAACATACTTAATGTCTATGAAACTGTTCTCTCCTTCCCAAGGTACCAGAAGAACAGTGGTATGCAGCAGTGGCTACCAGAAGCTCATATATACAGTATATTATGGAAATTCTACAAATTCTGTCAAAAATGTTCTTCCATTAATTGGCTGCTGACAAAAATGGATGAAATGGAGCATGAGTATTGTAGTAAGCGTCTTTGATGCTGGGACTGTTGTGATAAAATTTTCACATGGTGGTGCCGTATGAATAAGAATAATGCTAATCCAAACACATGAAGAAGACTAATGATAAGGCTGCAGCTGACATGTAGCTGGTCACTCATGACTGCGTTCTGGTGATATCAGGGCAGTCCATTATAGAAGGGTATTTCTAAGGAGCCATATGGTAACAATAGGCTTGTTTAGCAGGCACACTATTCCATTCCATTATCAGTTATTTTTGGAGTAGTAGCTGTTGAAGATTTAAAACCTAAATATTCCAGAAGCCACGCTATGGAATACCTTTGCCTTCAGTAACATAGCATTCATTTTCATTTATTAATATACTATAGTGTGTATGTAACTATCACAAAAGGAAAATATTTTCTTCAATATTGCTCATTTGCAAAGCTCCATAAAACTGAAAAAAAATGGACAGTATAAGCTGCAAATGATACATAATATTAACATAAGAAAGAGCAATTGATTTGGGAATAGGAAGTTATATATCTAGCCTTGTGTTCAGGCCAGGGCGTATCTTTCTCCTCACCTATGAACAATCCGAGGAGTCTTCCTTAGATTTATTATCCGTCTTTAATTAATAAGGAGACGACTTGTAAGTCTGGATACTGCTGTAATGTTCTTGGCACGCCCTCACTATATAGTGTAATTTACACTGCCCCCCACTTGCACGTTGTAACACTTTGCCCCATTGTCGGAAAGCCTGGAAATCTGGAACCAGATCTTTACTGACTTTGCAAATTAGTTTGGGAGGGGACAGACATTCTCCTTAAGGAGAACACCATTACAGTGTATAGAGTCTTATAGGCCATGCAAAATTATCATTTTGTGTGATTCTGGATTTGGTTAAAAGTGAGGATGGCACAAGAGCTAGTAGAATATACAAAGACAGAATGAAGAATGCCAATTCAATTAACGGAAGGTCGTTATTTGTGGTGTTGTAAAATATAAGGTCAATTAGGGTTTATAGAGAACAAGGCCTTGGAAGGAAAAATGTACCCAACTCAAAAACTGTTATTATAGAAAGCATTCTAAGCTCACTATGTTTCATGTATGTACTGCAGGTTTTATATATAGTAACTATTTGACACTTACCATGCTGTGCTATTATCTATGGATGTCTATGAATTGGCTTTTTATAGTTTTCAAATAGAAAACTTACGTGCAGAGCAATTTACATTTCCACAATGAATGCAAAAATGACAGCGGATTCATGTTGTTAGACAAGGTTTTCTCACCTTAAAACAAAACCAAGACCTGTGAATGTTATATGTGCTTGTAATACAGATGGTATTCACCAGTGTGTCAAGGATAGGTGCATAACAACCTTAGACGCTCTTCCGTGTTTTCCCTTTTAATCAACTCTGGAAAATGCCTTTACCGTACTTGAATTACAAATCGATCAGACACTGGTAAGAAGGCTGTGCCCTCCATGAGTTAAATGGTGGCAATGGCCTCAGGCAGTAAGAATTGTCCAGAAGCAGAATGCAAAGCCTTCATTTAAGAAATGTATATTTCATTGCTGCAAATGTCTATTGAGTAGTTTATTCTACTTAAAATGTGTCAACATTTGACTGAAGTGTACACTACTTGTACTGAATTCTTTATGGCTGTTTATATAATGGATGATTTTAGTTACTGCCTCCGGCAATCAATTCTTTGACAGCAGCTGACATATATTAATATGTGCGGCATGTCTGTCTATTTGTGTGTGTATGTTTTAGTGCTGTATCAGCACGACTTATGTAAAACTGTGTGCTAGCTAATGACTGGAGACCATAGAATGTTGATTGTTTTCTGTGTAATGTAAGTGACAGATTAGTGACCATTACAGTGTGTTTTCTACATATGGAATATAAATTAGCTGGCAAGTAAAAGTTATGTCAATCATTTTCAACCGTCTGTTTAAAGACTTTTCAGACTTTGCGTAAAAATCTCATTTTCAGCATGCAAGATGAAGAAAATAATCACTTTCCATTACAGATCCTCCATTTCAATCCTCCCAATGCAAAGTTTCAAGACTTGTGTTAGGAATGGGGTTGGGTGTATACAGCATGTACCTGGTGGGGTTAAATAGTGTAGTAAGACCTTGGCCTAAATTCACTAAGCGGGGAGTTTGCAGGGGTATTGAAAAGGGATATAGCAACCAATCAGATTTGAGCTCTGATTCTCCAGTATGCAAAATGAAACTGAGAGCTCAAATCTGATTGGTTGCTATGAGCAACATCCCCACTTTTCAGTTTCCCTGCAAATTCCCTGCTTGGTGAATTAAGGCCCTTATGTACTATCCAGGCATGATTATTTAAAAATCCTAAGGTAGGTGTCACCATCTGAATATAGTGTGCATTTGCCTTTAGATCTTTGTAGCAGATGCAGAGGTCTGGATGAGGTCCATTTTAATGTCCTTAAGCCAGGTACACACAGAAATTATTATTTATTTTTAAATGATTCAACATCTTTTCAGAAATCTGTTTGAAAGCGTTGCCATAAACCTGTGCTGCAATGATATGCACATCCTCAAAGGCGACCCTTTACAGTGTGTAATCATTGAAGTATGTCCTGCTGGTGGCTATATTAAATATGTCCTTCATTTGAGAACAGTAGTCTTAGCTTTAACAAAACAACGCATTCCTAGCTGCACAATTACCGCCATGTTATTCTAGTAAACATATCACAAGGATATGGAAAAATAATGAGGATACATAAAAGTAATCAAAGGTGTCTACCAGTAATTTAATACTGGACTGGGATGTTATTGCTTCCTAGGTATACACAGTAACACGGCTTTTCTGTTCAGCATTGATTCATGACTTTAATAGCATTATCCTTGTTATGAGGGCATCGGAAAACTAATGAACTCACATAACATTTTCTTTTCATATAAAACAATGGAATTATGTGTAAAGTAAGAAAAACCAGTCGTGATTTTCTTTAACCCTCAGTTAATGGTTTTGTCCCCCCCTCCCTCCCTACACATACACACACACACACACACACACACACACACACACACACACACACACAGGTTATCACAGTGCTAAGCATAGATCCTATAGCTTGCTCGGTGTCTGACTAGCTATGGCCGCAAAGTTCCTGCCTTTGATGGAAAGAAAAGTGTGTGGAGATGCAGCAGAGCTTACCACGCAGATTATCGCTGCTACATACTTGTCTTGATGAAGAGAATTGGCATTAGGGCATACTGAGCGATTCATGCTTTTCACGCAGCAGGGACACAGTAAATATAAAACAATTAAGGGAAAGGCAGCCAAGTTTGTCATAGATGGAAGTGTTCTTTTTAAATTCACATTTAACCGTGTCATACATTTTGGAGACACTGTAAGATATGGATAAAAACTATTACTGTGTATAAGTCAGCGGTAGGTGTAACATGCAAGATCATTATTATTATTATTATTATTATTATTATAATTATTATTATGAACTATTAGAATTAGAAGAATGAACACAATCCAGTAAGGTACAGCCAAGCATATGAGCGTGCTGACAGAAGGTCACATGAAAGCTTCTCTCCAGAAGCAGGAGTTGCTTTGTTGCTATGGTTACCGGGGTGAAGTGGCGAATGCATTTCCATAGGAATGCTTCCTAATACTATTTAGTACCCAGTAACAATATGTCTGTGTTGGCATTTCTTCGTGGAGATCAAACCAAGGGTCACCTTTGTTCCTTGTTTCCAGTGGCGTTCACTGTCACAGTGTTTAGTTTCACCAGGATACAACACTGTCAGGCTGTGATGTGTTATGCTTCCAGGGAGCAAAGAGAATCATGTCATATGTGGCTTACATTATTAACGTGATTACTGAATGATCATAAAAAGCATATTCTTATTCAGACACCCTTTTATTATGTCACAACGCCCTCCATTTGATACATGTGTTGCCCTGGAACAACCTGGCTGGTCCATTGTGGCTGGTCCATATAACATGTCCCTTATGTATCAAAGTGTCCTATATATTACAAGCTTGTAAGCTGGGCCTTCTTACCCTCCATTTGGATTGTTTCTACCCTGTTTTGTTTTCTAATGATTGGTTTCAATTGTAAAGTGATATGTAACCCAAAGGCACTATATAAAAACCGGTTAATAAATATATCATTGGACCTTGCACTGCCTAAGAGATATTGTATGGAGAGGCATATTTAATATCATTTTTTTTTCCTAAGAGGACCCTATTGTTCCTTCACCGGTATGGCACATTTAAGCTATAAATACATTGGAATGAAGCAGAGGTTTTGTTGGACAGAACCTGTGGTAAAGGGCAGGAGGTTGCAGTCACCCTCCTCACATTATATAAACCTAGAAGTTCAGTTCCAAGCTCACAGGGAGGCACATTGGTATTATAACAAGTCAGATTGCAGATCTAAGGTTTTCTAACCTAATTGACATGAAATAGGCTATAATTAACTGTAATTTCTTTCTTCTATTTCCTCTGCTGTAAAACGAAATAATGGAATGCGCATAGACTGGCTAATGTCAGACAATAAGATGTCCATTTCCATCCAGCTTTGTTCTGCTGCTTAGAAGTCATTTATTTGGTACTATGTTGTTGTCTGAGAAGCAGTGAAATATCGCACAGTGCGTGGAACAGTTGAATGCTCTGTTACATTTGGTAGCTGTTGTTTTGGGATACAGGAATCTTTGAAAAGCTCATGGCTCACAATACAGACCTCTTTTGTTAAGATACCAAAGTCTGCTTTGTTATGTTTAGACTGTGGGTAATGGATCATATCAAAGAACTTTTGTGGAATGATATTTGATCACCTGAAATACTATTTGATTTATATAACTAATACAACACAAACTTCAGCACTTTTTTTCTATACTAAAATGACCCTCAGTTCTGCTACTAACCCTGCCATTTTGCTAAACAGTTAAATATGTTAGAATACACATATATCATCAGTCAATTAAGGTATGTCCAGATTTCAGTTATGGATTCAATATAATTTACATATACTTCCACTATTAAGTCATTTTATTATTGTATTATAATTGTCTCCAAATAATCAAGTCTACTTGATGACATCTGATGTTGTAATTACTCAATTAACTTGACTGTGACTGCCAATGGTATAGTGAACACCATCCGCACATTAGGTGAATTACTTATACTTTCCCTGTTCAGCAAACCATGGTATACAACAAGCCCAGTATTGTAGCATGTGTGACATTAACTGTTATATTAGAAAGACGACCAGCACAGTTTGAGGGTAGTTATCATCTGACCTCATCTGTATTAGGTGGAAGATGTGTGCCCAGCCTGAGTGCCAAATGGCAGTTCTCATCTCATTTAAATCCCATTGCTCGTGGACAAAATCAGCAGTGGTTTGTAACTTGGCTCTTACGAGCTGCTTGTATGTGAAACTGACAGACAATCTGGTTTCATCTGTTGGTTTTTTTCAGTTTAATAATAAATTACATCATGGGGTATATTTACTAAGTGGTGAGATTGCAGTAAGATTGGAAAGTGGGGATGTTGCCCATAGCAACCAATCAGAATCAAGCTCTCAGTTTCATTTTACACACTGGAAAAAGTGTGTAAATCCTTGCCATAGCAATTCATTTAGAAAGTTTTTAGGTATCTTATTTCCAGGCGTTTCAGTCAGTACGCTTGTAGCAGAGAGAGAGAGAGAGTTCCTTTTTATAGAAAATAAACATTGCCATCTTTAATTCATTCTTTAGCAGTTTTGTTATCTTCACTTGGCTCTAAAACAAGAACATGAACAATCTCTTGGCCAAAGCATCATTCTCATGAGTACTTGTTCAGCCCTTGTGAAACACAGTGCCCATTGTATCTCTACCTATGACAAGAAATCATTGTACTCCTTTCAATATTTATAGTCATCATCCTCTTTTCTTTTATTCCTATCATTAAGGACCATTATCTGCAATGATTTTCACAAATTACACAGGAATTGTCTTTGTTACATTCTTGTCCACATACTTTTCAAGTATATTGCAGAGTGTGCAGGCTAAATTACTTTCCAGCACAGAATAAATCGAAAGCTATTGCTGTTCTTCTAAGTGTGGCCCGTGTCTGTGCATTACTGGCTGTTATTATTGGGGTATACTTACACCTCCTTAAGAGCGCTACAAGGTCCCAGTTAAGTATTTGATGTATATATTGACTAATGGAAGAAAGACTTGACCCTTTCTTGCGGAAATTAGTTGGAAATCTGTTAAATTCTGTCATTGTATGTTCTAAATATCTTTTCTTTTATGTAATAATAGTTGTTTTCACACTAAAATGAAATCATCCATATTTATAAAATGGAGCTTTGTTATGGCAGAATATCTAAATGCTATATAGTATTGTAAAGATAAGAATCCAAAAAATGGTAGATCACAAGGGCCTGGTTTGGCTGCTCCTGTTCTACACTATTGGTTTCCAGTTGTGTTGTTGGAAATACTACAAGTTCCAGCATGCCCAAACCCACTTGGGTAGTTGAAAAGCAGATAAACAATCTACTTTCCATCTGTTTCTTTAGGTCATATATTATATTATCAAAACTATTATTGTTATAGCTTTTTCTAGACTGAAAGCCATGCTGCGACTTCAGTCAACAGCATTTATTGTCTACCTTAATTATACTTTCAGCTAACTCACATAATCTTCTTACTGTGTATGAATCACCCCGGTTTATTGATATAGGAGTATCTGTCAGACTTCTTGAATTAACAGCATTATTATCCTAGTTATGTCTAGGCGTAGAAGTGGTCATGGGGAAAGAGGGATTTCTTACAATAAATGAAGAAAAAGACATGCCTTGTCTCTTATTGATTGTGCGGAGCGTTGTACTTAGGTGTGCTACTTAGCTTACTACGCAGCTCCAGCACCTGCGGTGAAGGAGTACAGCAAAGGTTAATACTGCTGAGACACACTTAGAACACAGAGCACAGCGAGACTGCTCAGCATTGTTTTGCTGCACACAGCGGTCACAGCAGCATTGATAATAGGCTACAGTTCCGCAAGTGTATATCAAATCTGGACTTATCTGTTTTGACATCTGTTGATGGAAGGTCTGTTTTCTGTTTAATCTAGACAGTGACCTTGATATTCTTTGCAAGCAGCAGAAGCCTAATGTTGCTTTATTTATTTCTTTCTTTAAGGGAAAAAAATCGCAGGCAAGGTTTCTCAGGACCCGTCACGGCAAATTATAAAACATGGCTGATCATATAGCTAATACCGCCTCAATTAAAATAAACCTGGTGATAGTGTTGTAACAGCTGGCCCATGTCTCCGTACTACGGGAGAGTTTACAGGTGCGATGCCATACCGCCATTGTTTGTTCTCCGGATGCAAAGCGTCCTCTTTTTAGAAACAGGAACCATCAGATACATCTATAAATATATACAAATGAAAAGGATCTGCTGTCTAATGGAAGATAGAGCTTCTCAAAGTAAATAACATGATGCAGCTGTTAGAATTGGAAAGCTCTTTTAGGCTGATCACCAGACATACTATTCCCATATGAAGAGGCTTCAATCAATAATAATCAATGTCATTTAACTGCCACTTTATTATATAATGCATCTTGCACAGATCATTGCTTTGCTGTCTTCTGGTGTCTTTTACCAAACGTTCAAGGGGAAAAAAAGAAAAACATCAACAAATGGGATATAATAATACAAATAATACATTTCCATATTATTTCACAGCACCATTTATATCAGTTCTGTATATGTTAAGATTCAGAAACTGAATAATATTCAGTATGTATTATACAGTGTTTTTTAATGCTTCTGCTATGTAGGAAGGATTTTTAATGTGCACCGAGATCGTATTATCATAATGTACATTGGCCGTGCCATGGTATGGGGTGTAGGGTGAACTATGTCCTCCTAAACTGCATATTGCATTGCGTGCATAAATGCATCTGCCCAGCAGCAAAGTGCTTCTGAAATATGTATTCAAATGTTGGCACTAATGGAAATGGCATATATTGTGTTCCAGGGATGCAGATTCACAGCATGGCAGCAAGCTGTCTAAGGAGCATGTGCTAGTCCTGGCCATATTCAAACAGATGGCAACACTATAGTTTTGTTGGGAAGGCGGAAACAATATTATGCTCGAGATGTCTGTACAACTTATGCTGAAAATAGGAATAATCATTTAACTCATTTTCAATAACGAACGGCTCGTCTAACCCCAAATTCTGCTCTCTGCTTTCTTTCGCCTCGGTTATGCCATCTGCTTGTGTTCTTTCACTTTGGGTCGCCACATGCTGGTTTGTCTATATGTAATATCACTGACTGCTGAGTGTGTGGTAGAGTAAATAGCATGTTATCAACGCTAAGGAAACCATATAAAGCACAGTCATAGCGGCTCATAGCAGCACAGGCTTGCTCATATAATACCGTGCTCACCTATTGGTATGGAATACTTAGGATATGGATTATTTTGTTACATGTTTGCTTTGTTTAATAGATGTATCATTTTCATTTAATATACAGTTGCTAAGTATGAATATTTTGTTAGACCAGTCAGAAAAGGGCTATTCGCAGCAGTGGACCACATGCGTTGTGATGCCATTACTTTTAGAAATAAAGGGGTAGTGAGTATCCTATGTAAGATACATTTTCTCCACATCAGCATATATAGAACAGCGGTGACAGCCATGCTTATATTCAGGTGACCTACACCCATGGTAGAATTTTGGAAGTTTATTTATCTATAATGAACAATTATAATGGCAAACTACTATGTGATAAAGTTAACGGACATTTCTGTAAGCCACAGAATGATACAAGAAAAGCTATGCCAGTTATATAACAAACCATATGTGCACTAGTTTAGCTGATTATGGTATGTGTTTATCTTTTTATATCTGCACAGATAAATAGGCATTGCAGCATAGCATAAAATGAGGTAATGAATACTTTGGCATGGTATGTGATGTCTATATCTGGAGATAGCTAGCTGATATTTGCTCACTTTCCATACTCCACAAGTAAATGTTTAATGTTACCACCACCGATATCAGGAGCCACTGTATGTTATTGGCAGTTGTTGAACCATTGTGCTCTGAGTTTGTCTCTTGTGTTGGTTTATCTATATACTGATCTGTCTTTTGAATACACAACATATAACAAGAGAATGAATAATGTATAATAGCAGTGCCTTCCTAAATGATAACACGACTTTTGACACTGAGTGTAGATATGAAATGGAAATGATAGATGAGACTGTGGGAAATATGACTGGGTTTAAACTGACAGCGCCGATATGGCCAAGGATATGTGTTTGCATTCCTAATTGTCTCATACCGTGTTTCCCCGATAATGAGACACTGTCTTATTTTTTTTTTCAGGACAAAAAAACACCATAGGGCTTATTTTCGGAGTAGGGCTTATTTTATTGACTTGCTTTTAATCCAATCATGGCCCCCCAAGTGCTGACATTGACACCTCATTCCTCCCCCCAGGTGCTGCTGACATTATGACACCTCATTGTCCCCCAAGTTCTGTTGACATTATGACACCTCATTGTCCCCCAAGTGCTGCTGACATTATGACACCTCATTGTTCCCCCAAGTGCTGCTGACATTATGACACCTCATTGTTCCCCAAGTGATGCTGACATTATGACACCTCATTGTCCCCCAAGTGCTGCTGACATTATGACACCTCATTGTTCCCCAAGTGCTGCTGACATTATGACACCTCATTGTTCCCCAAGTGCTGCTGACGTTATGACACCTCATTGTGATTTAGATAGAGCTTAATTTCGGTGGAGGGCTTACTTAAGACAGTTTTCTGTAAAATAGGATAGGGCTTATTATCAGAGTAGGTCTTATTATAGGGGAACACGGTAGTCGGTTCAAGCACTCTGTGATTCAGGATTAATGCAGTGAAGGCAGTAGTCCCCACCTTCAAAGATTGGGGTTGACTATTAGACTACTTCATGATTTGGACGATCATAAGAAATTTAGCTCTTCATGACTGCCTGGATGGAGTTTAAAACTCAGATACAGAAATCTGTCAGACGACATCTGATGGCCTTTTAAATAGTTAGCTCCTCATGATACTGGGGGGAAGGGTTATGGTCCTTGGCACATTCCACCTGGTACTGCTGGCCTTTTCCATGCTCTTTTGCCCACTGACTGGGAGTCTGTTTGTGTTCTGGTCTACCCTGAAATTCTGCAGAATTTGTGTCATTTGCTTAAATCAAGATAAAGGACAGCTGCTGACATTAATTAATAACATTTTGGAATATGCATCCAAGCTTTTGTGTAAGCGCAGAAGAATATATGGGATACAGTTACTGAGAAAATGTCATGTCATCTAGTTATCTGGGTCATCATGTTAGATACTGATAAGTGCTAAAATGCTAAGTGCTCCAACCTTCAAGTTTCAGTGTCTGTTTGATGCCTCTTCTATTGCAATTTATTAATAATATTTAAACAGTTATAGACAGTAACAGGTATTGTGCTATGATTTACTGACAATACATAGAAAGGAAAGATACTGTGTTTCCCTGATAATAAGACCTACCCCAAAAATAAGCCCTACCATAATTTTTGTCAAACTGTCCAAAATAAGCCCTACCCTGAAAATAAGCACTGGTGAATTCTCCAGGACTGGGGGCATGAGCAGGACTGTTTATATAAATCGCTGTCAATGTTAATTAAAATATGACCTACCCCGAAAATATGGTGTTTTTTGGACAGTGTCTTATTATCGGGGAAACACGGTACTCTACTTGATTGGACCATTTCTCTTTAAATATGGAGAAATGTCAGTGTCTTTCTCCAGATATACTTATGCATGGAAATCCCTGTACCATATATAACATATATAACATCTCTCCTCTGATTAATGTATGGTGGGAGGTGGAATCAGCTTCTATGCAGATTATGGAACATTGGGCTTATAGGGAAAGGTCGCAAGTCACAGGATGCATTGAGAGAGGGGCACAGTGTCTGCCAGGACTGGGAATTCAATTCGCTCTTGAAATTGGATAAATTGGCAGATAATGTCCAAGGACCAAAATGCAATTGCTAGACTTCGATATTGTGCCAAGTATTTCTTGGCTGTGGGAGAGTAAATGTTAGTTGGTATTTGCTTTAATCTAGTGACAAGTTTCTCGCTGGGTAGCTGGTGTGGAATGACTTTGGCAATGCTTGTAATGACTAAGTAATAAACCGCCTCGTTCTCAGACATCATCCTGTCATATTGTACATACAGCATAAGACACTTCATGTTGTCATTGTGTTTCCATGAAAGTCATACGCCTCATTTGGGATATCAAGTTATTCCTTGTATTCAAACCACTTGACATGTGAAAACTTTTTGGCACCTATTTGTGTACCTATTAATTTACAGTAAGTGCAGGTTTATTCATGTATAATAATACCAGAGAGAATGCTTTATTGTTTCTTATACTACAATGATACATTTAAACTTTGGCTAGAAAACATTTTAACACTTAGTGCTCAATACTATTAATACTTTTTATTTCTACCTATTTTTCTCTTATTTTCGAGATTTGGATCTGCTCCAATTATAGTAATGATAATAATAATATTTCTAAAGTGGTCTTAATTATCTCCTATAATTTGTACATGATTAGGTTCTGAATGTGTGAACAGTCTATATTGTTAGAAACCCTTTGTAGTGTAAGAAATAGCACGCTTTCACGCTTATTTAAATATGAAAAGAAATGCTTTGAAATCGTGTAAAATAAAGGTTTTTACACACAGATATGTTGAGAAGATTTCGAGAATAAAAAAACGAATAAAAAACAAAGAAACATATAGCAGCCATTTTTATCATTTTCTAAATGGCTACTATATGTTTCTTTGTTTTCTATTCGTTTTTTTATTCTCGAAATCTTCTCATCTGTAGCTTCTCTGTGGTTTTTTTTTTTTGGAAATAAGTTCTATATGTCATTTTATAAGCATTTTTATATTTCATGTTATTGTTGTTATAAAGATTTAGGGGTATATTTACTAAGCGGGGAGATTGCTGTGAGATTGGAAGGTGGGGATGTTGCCCATAGCAACCAATCAGATTTGAGTTCACATTCTCCATGGTGTAAAATGAAACTGAGAGATTGAATCTGATTGGTTGCTATGAGCAACATCTCCACTTTCCAATCTCACCGCTTAGGGTGTAACTTGCCAAGTAAAGGATAATGTGTGTTTCACCCTGTGATTGTCCATTAGGAGTAGGGTGTTCATGTTGTGGGTCTGTTATGTACCAGTCTGCAGGATGTTTTAATAATGGACTTTATACTTGGTACTGGTAGAAGAATGACTATGTTAATAACCGAGATACTGACAGGAGGAATAAAGAAAAATATATCAAAATGTTCTTTTTAAGGCAAATAAGGACACATTTTTAGCAACTGTCACATTTTACAAAGATGCCTTTTCCAGATTCAACACATAATGAATAGATTGTAGTCTACAAAGCCATTGGTGCACTACACTGCCCATTATAACATGACAGCTGAATGTGTGAATGTCATTATAATGTAATTATTGTGTTTCAAATAATTTACTAAATTAAGATTGGCTTAAAAGCATGTAGAACAACAGCGAATAGTCATTACTGCTATTCGTGTACAAGGCACGGAAAGTCGTACTATCATTTAATATAGTAAAAACGGAACTTTGCTATACAAAATGTCCTGATAATTAGGGTTTTATGGAAATGGTGACAAAGATCTAGTGTCATAGTGTAGTCTTTCATAAGAAGAAGAAGCAGGGTAAAGGTGAATGTAGACAGAGCATTGGAAATGGACATTTCTCTCAGAGCGTTTAATAAACTATAAATGTATGTTTCTTCATGATAAGAAGGTGGAATCATATCATAAAGCTCCTTGTGATGAATGTGTCTCCTAAGGTCAGAGGATCAAGTTTTGCCTCAGTGTGTGATCTTGTCATGTCAATTTATCTCACTAACCTCTGTTTACACAGCTGCAATTGCTATTACTTTTCATTGTGTGTTTGGTGTCCTATTTGGAAGTTGTCATTCAAATAAACATGCCTCCCAGCTTTTACTAAACAGGCANTGACATAGTGTGTTAAATGTATAAGAAGTGTGTAGTATAAGAACTTCCAGTCTCTGGGTGCATACATTATTCTATGTGTGGCCACAGGAAAGATGCTGGGATCCACTCTCAGCCTGAACTCTGACATTGTCATTTGCAACAAATAGTATTTTATTCATTTACTCTACATTCACATGACACTCTAATGAGCCATACATTATATACACACAACAAAACAATGGCATTTCATACGCCACATATGAAATATGACGACTTAACAGCATAATAGTTTTATCTAGACTAACTCAGACCCTCCAACATGACCCATTCCACCAGGTACAACATACTCTGTTCTGGAACTTCCAGCAATCAGTTACTATGGTAACCACCATTGTTACATTACTCAGACATCAGTTACTATGGTAACCACCATTGTTACATTACTCAGACATCAGTTAGTTCGTTATAACCAGGTGAGTGACAGCTGAAAGCCCAGGAGCGGAGTATTATGTTCCTAATGGAATGGGTCATGTTGGAGGGTCTGCTAACTGTTACCTGCATATCTTTACCTGATAGGATCATTGACACTTTTTGGCACTCGCGTAACACATGGCCATTGCTGTCACCCACTTAATACTGTCATTATTTCCGTTCTCCAGCCATTGAATCCACTGCAAGGTATATAAGGTAAGCTGTAGCGTGATATCTAGTTACAGCATACAAATTAAACATATGCTTCAATTAAAAAATGTAAAAAAGCAAATGCATTCTGGGAGTTCCACAAATTAGCGTTCTGACAGCCGTTATTGCAAGTTAATGAATATGACCCAGAGTGCATAAACAGTGCCAAAACCAGCTGCTGGCAGAGCAGAACCACGCGTGCCGCTACACGTGAGAAGTGAATGTGGTGGGGAGTTTAGGAGTTCAGGGCACAGGGGATTGCTCCGCTAAAATGTTGATAGGTGATGTTTAGTAAACACATGGAATGCCTTACACCTTGAAATCATACCCATTCATAAGCCGTCCCTCAGAATGGAAGTCTGTGAGGGGAAAGAAAGACACCTTTGTTCAGCAAATGACACACTCAAACACCACATTTATGAATGGAGCACTCTATGTGGGATGTGTAAGGTCACAAACCGTTAACTTCTTTTTCATGGCAATATTCCAGTATGAAGCTAATGATAAGAAGGAATAGCACTCAAGTCCTTTAAACGGGCAGACATTTATACATGAATTAAAGATTTAAAGACTTTTACTAAATAGTTTTAGTTGGCAAAACCAGATCATGGACTGTGGGACCCATTTCCTGAAAAGCCACCGGGGGTTTATTTTATGTGAATTTCTGAGTTTTGCCAATAGGATAAAATGANAAAAGTCACTTAGGCTGCAGTCTATTCCCTTTACACCAAGATCACTTACCTTTTGGGGTCTTTTGCTCAACACACACATATGATTGTCCATATAAAATTGTTTGGGTCCTAGATCAAAAAGCAAAAACTGTATACACACAAACACACACACACTGCTATTTGACGTAGTGTGAAAATGGTGTTGTAAAGCTGTGCGTTCTTTATTATTAGTTTAGTCATTTAGGGAAGATGCTAAGGCCTAGATTTNCTAATCAGCAGGGAAAGGAAAAGCAGAGATGATCAGAGATGATCATAGTGATCAGATTCTAGCTTCATTTTCCTATTACATGCTAGAGTGTCAGCTTGGCTGCCATAGGTAAAATTTNTCCTTTTCNTTTTTCCGCAGTTTAGTAAATCTAACCATAAGGGTCTGATCCAAATATTTAGTGCAGCAGATGCTCAATAGGAACATGGATGTTGTATGTGTCCAATGAAGAGTCTCCACTTAAACACGCAACTCTGTTTAGGATGCATGCCATACCCTGGCATAAGGCAAGATTTTGGGGTTAGCGCAGAATCAAACCCCCACGTTCTAATTACAATATAGTTACGCAGAGAAAAATATTTAAAAAAAAACAAAAACAACTAAAGTTGCAGATACAGGTCAATCCAGTTTAAGGACCTTGGGGACTAGTGAGAAAGTGATCATAGAAGATTCATGAAAAGTGTGAAAACAGTCATTCACATGCNGCCTTGCACATTCAGTGTCCATCAATTCTCCACTTTGTTCGCACTGTGTATGACCTCGAGGTAAACCTTGACTTTTCCCATTAAATTTCAAGAGACATTTGTGTGATAAGCAAAACTGACTTTTCAAAAAACCTCAGGTCTTAGATTCTCCCCCGTAAGCTGNTTTGGTAAGTGTCCCCCTCTAGCTCTCTAGAATGGCAATATCACACTTTTATAAAGCCTATTATACACACCAATGCTATGCAAATAGTGTCCATAGTAATGCAAATTGCACCGAATGATTTCTTGACATATGTTCAAATGTTTGTTAATATAGTTCAAAAATAATTATCTCTCCCAGGTTTTAAATTATCCCCTGGAGACAAATGGAATGGGAAAAGATGACATCAATGCTTGCCCTCAGTCCCATTTAATTAAAACTAGAGAAAATACAAAACACTGATTAGCCTGTAATATTAAAGACATGATTTCCATTGTAAGGAAAACAATTTGGTCAAGTCTGTCTAATCCATCCTGTTATTGACTGTTCTTATGACAGAAGCAGAGAGAATGATAAGCAGCTAGGGGAGGGTCACTGTAGTAATATATGATATCTTCGTAGTCCTGCACTTTGTATGTATAATGTTTATTCTGTGTATATTAGAGTAACATAATTGAACCCTGCAGGCACTAATACCCACTTCATTCATTAGCTGCATCTCTGGTACGCACATTAATCTGATGTTACTAGAGTGGCAGTATATTCTCATCAGACAACATTGTGAATTCATTGTTATTGGTGACAGTAGAAACTTACTTGTGTATATCATTCTTCAGTCATCATGGAATATTCACTGATAACCGCAACATGTTGGGGTACTCGGGGAAGGTTCCTTCTGAAGGAGAAATGCTTTGGGACACAGGTGGTCTATGGAAATGACATTTGAATTGCCACAATGATTCTTCCTCCATCTGTGTGCAGCAAACTGCTGTAAGTGTAGCAGCCAGAAAACAATATGAAGCCAGATAAATGCCCAGCGCAGTGCTTTATTGGTAGCCATTCAGGTTACACAGCTGCCGGGGTGATATTTTAGNGATGGTCCTGTTCGGGGCACTCTGGTTCCGCTCGCACAGGGATTAGATGCTTGGGAAACAACACTCGCTGTGCAAGCCATCAGTGTTTTCTCCAAATTCCCATGTCTCACATCTGTAGATGCTGTTTTATAGGTCTTATTATGTTGTATATTACACCAAAATGCAGTATGTAATGTAAACAGTACTTAATGCAATATATTGTAGTTTTTATTGCANGCTGCTTCTAAAAAATAAAGGAATGTATTTTACGAACACTGATTGTGAGCTTCAAACCCTATGAGAGCACTTTGTTGGGTCNCATTAACCCTGTTAATAATAACCTTTGGAGGTCATGTCATCTATTTTCCGCAGTGAAATAAGTTTATTTCGGCAGAATGAAGCCATTATTAGCTTGGCAGAGTCCACTTGTCAGAATTTTATGGAGCAGAACAGAGTTTGGCTTGAAAATTCAATAAATACTGTAATGTGAGAGGAGTTAAATTCCAAGGGCTGAGGGGCACGGCGAGGGGGATTTCTCATTAATGCAATGCTTTACAGCGCTCTGTGCTTACTTATAGAGAGGAAGGCTGCTACACCAACAGCGTAAACACATCCAGCGGATGTGGATACAACTATTGTGACATGAAACACACAACAACATGAATAATTAGCGTTTTGTTTTGACTTTTCTCAATTTCCGCTGGTTTACCTTATGTATTTATAAAAGGGAAATTGCTTAGCTACTGAATTACATGAATAGTGTGTCTGATTATTATTTGTGTGTTTATAATTGCTGTTATTATATGTATTACATTACATGACATTTCTATAGTAAGATGTTTTAGACCAACCATAGTATGTTACTGCCCAGGGAGCTATTTCTACTGCTGCCAGACAAACCATGTTGTCTTGCAAATCTCTGGGGCTAAATTAACTAAGCAGGGAGATGGAAAAGTGNGGATGTTGCCCATAGCAACCAATCAGATTCAAGCTCACCGTTTCNTTTTACATACTGGAGAATGTCAGCTTGGATCTGATTGGTTGCTATGGGCAACATCCCCACTTTTCAATCTCCCTGCTTAGTAAATTTAGACCCTGGTTAGTAGCTAAATTACTGTTGAGGCATAGCAAATGGTATCATCAGGGAATCGTGAAGAGGGTATATAGGTAGGTATAGCCAATGAAGTAATCCCTATCACCAGGTGTTATAGATAGCAATGGAAAAGATTGGTAATATATGGACACTTATTTTTNTACCACAGTGTGTTTTGGGTATAAATATTGTGTTTTTGCGTGTATCGCTTTCGAGCCCATGTAGGTTAATTACATGTGGTTTACATGAATTTATTGCTGACATGTAAAGTATATGTCAACACTTCCCTTATTGCATATAAGCAATGACGATGGGCTGTAACCATCTCTTTATACCTTGCCTGAAGGGAGTACAAAAAATGTAATGTCAGCGCTCTCTAGGATTTAAATGTAGGATAAAAAAATAGATGGATATATGCTCTGGGCTCGTTCATGCCATTTAGTTTGATGTCATTTTTCTGCTAAGCTGAGGATCCACATAAATACAACCTACAAACAAACATAAGATAGCCTTTGATAGGGTTTCATGGTATTTCACAGTTTGCACACTGACCTAAAATAGCAGTTGCTTTTGGCAACAACATTTGCTCTGTCAAATATTGTGTGAGCTTAAGGAAAGACTAATCCTGCACAGCATGTTTTTCTGAACTCCGCTTCACAAATATCATCTTTCTACACCGTACAGCGGGACAATTTTACACAAGATGACCAACGCTCCAAAATAATAGGACTGACAAATGCTGATTAAAAAAAGTCATAAATATGTATGTTTTTTTTACTTCACAATAAAAATTGCTAATCAATAAAAAAAATAATTGTAGTAGTTAATAATTTGTAGTACATCCAGCNAATTATTTCTATTTTAATGCAAATTGGGGAGAAACAAAAAGATGGAAGCTTGAGGGTGGGGCATGAGGGTGTGCTTTATGCAGATCACACCTGAAGTCCCACCCCATAGGTTCTATCATATGTTTACTATGGATGGACGATCAATTCCCACCCATAGTAAAGAAAGCCCAGGTCTGGAAGATTTGCCAATATTCCTGGGGGAAATTCATGGAATTCTCGAGTCAACCAGAAATAGTGGGAGAGTCAGCTACCCCGAATAACACAGTGTATTTTGTGCTTATTGTCTCATCACCCGGCCTTACAACTTAGGTTTCAAGTCAGTTTACACATAGATGGGCTCAGGCTGTGTGTGTGTGTAATCTCTATTCCAAGTCTGTAGCTAAAATGTCATAAGTGAAGAGCTTAAAGCTCACCTCAGTGATTAGCATCATTCTTCCCCCAGTGCCACCCCAGCATCTGCTGCTCAGACTTGCTCTTGTTTTGTTTTTCTTCCAACTTTAAATGCCAAGACTAACATAACATATATGTGGTTAGGAGTTATTTTTATAGCTCAAAGACACTGTTAGATAGTGTTGCATAGTTAAGATGTAGATCGGGTTACAGCATAAAGTTTGCAGCTGCATTCTACTGGTAGATTGGACACGGCCAAATACTCTAGTGACATTGAACAATAGACTTTGAAACTTAAATAAGGTATTGCAAAAGTGTTACAGTATCTAATGAATAATTATTTGGGAAATAAAGGATAAATCATTTCAATTGTAGTAATGCACTTACATTAACTTGTGGTTTAATTACATTTAGTCACTAGTTTATTTGAAAACATGATGTAACCTATTCTTATATCTTGTCTTCAATGGCATTTTTGGACCCAATGTAGCGTTTAGAAATGTGGGTGCGTTCTGCTCTTTGTGAGGGGGATATACCAGCATTTTGTCATCATACAAGCAAAGGCCGAATCCAGGTTTCCACCCTCCACCTAACTTCCGCAAACAGCTCCAACATGGATGCGAGCGGCACATATGCTAGGGGATCCACAAACTGGGGTGACCCTGCCCCCCGCCCAAATAAATTATGGTAAGGGTTATATTCATATTCATTAAGGGCAGAATTTAGGGGAGGGCATGGGCCACTGATCCCCACGGGTACGTGCTGTTAACTCCACACAGGTTTCTGCGCAAACTGTTCTCCTGTAGACCTGAATATGGTCCCCTATCCTGATTTCTAAACTGTCTCCATTTTATATGGGAATGTTACATCTTAAAGTAGAGTCCTGCACTCATGTATGTATGTATGTATGTATGTATGTATGTATGTATGTATGGGGTTCTTCTAGAATTTATCAATTGCTTATCAATCATGCTCTTACTCCGGTACATGGGACACATTTTTCATGGATGGCATTCTACACTTCTTCAAGTGTGAAAATTGGAGGCCTCCTAGCAAAATGTTGCACAGTTTTTGTATAAAATACCTATTTGTGACCCAATCACATATAGGCTGCATCGAACTAAGTCATTAAAGAGTTGCACCAAGGCTTTCTTCCACACACCGTATACATGGTAGCTAGGCCTTGTGTGAGACACACTGTGATAAGCAAATTGTAAAGTAAAAAATGAGTGTGGCCGGTGTGCAACTTTGGCATAGGTTATTAGAGCACTTGTTGACTGCAGTTTGATGTTTAGAACTGTATACAGCCAGGCTAGTATTGCATGATTGTATGATGCATCTGTTTCTTGTACCGAGCCCTGCATAAAAACCAGATGTTTTTTATGTTTTATAGCTTACGTAAAAGTATGGCANTGGCAGCTCTTTTTTTGCATAAACGGGTGATGGGAGTTAAATGACGCAAAAGGTTGAAAGTTACAACTAGATTTAATATCTTTCCATTATTATTGGTTATTTCCGTGGACTGGGTATGCACACATTAGAAACCTGCTACACTGGGGGTTAAGAGATAGACTGGTGGGTAAGAGGACACTCTTACACTCTTGGAATTTAAATATTTTTCTTAATATTTACCCTGTTGGCACTATAAGGAAGGCTTTGTGTTGGTCTTGCAGTTGTTCTTTATAGAGAAAGCAGGTCATTTTGATTAAAGGGGAAAGTTCACTGAGCTACAGGGGTTGCTAGTTGTATTGTGTGTACATATTGTGTAGTANTGTATATAAAAGAGAATAGGCACAGTAGAGCATATGTCTTCCACACTGTCAATAGAGGTAATCTACCAAAATAGGANACTATTTCTATATATTTATTTATCTTACCCTTCAGGCAAAAAAAAATGACAAAAGTAATATTTGATTTACTGCTGTAGAATGCAATTTTGTAATATTAGAATTGTATAGTACATAGGTCAGTGCTGTTCTTGTTAGTGGTTGAGATTCTTGGCTAATGTAACTTGTATGTTGTTTAAAGATAGTGGCAATTTTTTAATCTGCTCATTCTCCAGTGGATTCAAGACATTTGTCCTCAGGGTTAACTGGAGCTACAAGAGTGGCAGAAACTGTTTTTAATTTCAAGGGTCAGGAGCTGGAAGAAAAACTATAAATATTTCCTTCCTAAGCAGTCATCATGCTGTAGCAGGTCATTAATTTAAAAGAGGCTTTCCATTGATGGAGCTCATTCAGCTGTCCAAATGATGGGTGAGCTGGTACCGCTATCATGACTTCAACGCAAACACACTATTTGCTGTGGATATTTACCTATGATTTGTTAATGGGGAGAATGCTAAGCAACATTTAATGAGAAAGAGTTGGGGAAGACACATTCTGGAGTTTTTCTTTTGTTATACTGTCACAAATCCACATGCTTGGCAATAAATAGTTAAACTAGCAGGCCCTAAGAGGTTACAGAAATGTGAGCCATATCGCCAAATTAATTTATATTGTATGAGTCAAAGACTTTTTCTGTTTTGTGGTCTAGATCCCTAGTTGCAGTTCTGTCTGTTAAGAGACATCACAATGAATTATGCACAAGATTGCCTGAATACCTAATTCTGTCTGGATTTGGAAGCATCATACATTACAGCTTTAGCAGTGCTTGATGGTGCATTTTCACATGTTGTGTTTTCTCTCCAAGATACTTTGGCTCTTTTACAATGCAATATATGTGAAATAAATTCACAACAGCAAAATAAATAAAAAATAAATCTGGAAAAAGCTATATATTATTCCTTGTAGTCTGGAGAGGGAGCTTGGTGTTTACTTTAAATCAATGATTTTGCATTAAAAGATATTGCTGGGTAAGTTCGAGAATTACCCCAATTTGATGAGGTCCATTCCATCTTCGTCATCTTCAGCTATGCAGGTTCAGATCCACATCTAAGCCCCCTGAAGTAATAGTATTTGACGCATTGGGCTATTCAAGGTATTTAGCCTGCCAGCACTCTCTGTGTTCTGTAATTGCTACTTGATTAAATGACAACTTTCCCCATAGCAAAATTTCCAGGGAGCTTACCCCCCTTCGCTGTGAAGAGAGCAGCACATTGCGCATGCGTGTTTTCATAAAAGAGCAGAGGGTAGCAGGCTGGGTGACTACTGTGCTGGGAGTTGGGGCTGTTATGGGGGTGTCTTATCCCCTACTCCACTAATATGCCTTTTCCACCTTAAAAACCTGGATTTTTGCACTTGAACACAGATTGACCTTGGGTTTTTGTCAGTGGAAATTGGTCATTGGTCCTCCCCTTTCACAGCAGAGAATTTTAAACCCAGGTCTTTTCAGAGGCTGTGGAAATGCAGTTAGGTGTATAGTTTTTTTCCCCTCATACAAATAAAATAATCTGCTTGTTGGTCGGTCTCTGGAAAAAACTTTCTAAGCTTATGCTCAGCTGCTGCTTAGGATGCTTTCAAGCTTATTCAATTCAGCATTTGTCACAGATAAACTAAGGCTTGCAAGCCAGCAGTAATCTGGCCTGCATTGTCACTAAAGCAATGTTTTCCCACTGATACACATGGAAATGGTGCTTTATCCAAAGGAGCTAGATAGATAGATAGTTAAAAAAATGAAGCAAAAATAATAATTCCAAAAGTCTTTAAGTTCATTGTAAAAAAAAAAAATTATAGTTGCAGCGCACACATTTTTTAGCAGTGAAATCATCACTGCCATTGCAGAATACAGATTTAACCATTTTATGGTGTATACAGTACAGTCTGGTTTCTTTTAGTAAGTCTGGGAGTAAAGAAAGATTGTAACTGGAGATCAGAAGTTCACGCTCTGAGATTTAAAGTGGATTAGGGATTTCATTTTGAACCCATAGAGACATACAATAGTGCAATCCTTATATAGTGGAACTGTGCAATTGGAATACCCACATTTACAAAGCTGGGTTACATTTTTTTTCTTTCTATAACTTGTGGAATTGTTTTTTATTCTTATTATGTAAACAACATTTGTTTAATTTTCTTCTTTGATGGGACTGTTTCCTGTATTTTATATAACTCATATTTGTATTGTATTATGTTCTTTTGTAGTACTTGATGTGTGATGATCTAACACTGAATTATCATTTTTTGTGCTTGTGTCACACATTACCAACACATTTTGTCATATTTTGTAATATGCACTTATACCATTTGGAATATTTATTGTATATTGTGTTTCTTATCCTTATTGAACAATATTGACTGTTTTTAGAAATTGCACAATATTCTTTGCTTGGTAAAGAAATTCTAAGCTTGATTAATTATAAAAACAACCCTGACGATACCTAATCATGGAAGTTCCTGGTTTGCCAATAAACCATAGTGTTGTCACTTTATTGTTTAGAGGATGTGTTCTTTAGAGGCCACCAATACATTGAAATGAATACGCCTGTGGCCAATTACAAGGTTTTCATTTATTTCTAAATAAATGCACATTTCTGTGATAAGTCTTCAAATTATGAGAATTGCTTATTAGCATTCAAAGCAAATTTAAAATAAAACTTCAGAAACCTCAATCTCTGGAACTGATCATTTCAGTATGGAAATGTAGAAACCAACACCACTGACATTTACTATGGTTACGATGCATTAGGAAACCATTTTCCAGGAAAATGTGACAGGATGTATCTGGGGATTTTTAACCCAATTGCACAATAAGTGTGGAATTGGCCCAACCAATAATCGTGTGTCTGTGTCAAGCTTTATAACTCTCAGCATGTAGGATCGCGTTTTACAATACACATAACCAGTAGAACTTAGAGGGGAGTCTTCCAGCTTATGTTTGCGTTGTTGCCATGATAATTACATGACTGTGCTGACTATGCAAAAAGGGCATAATGGTGTAAAGTAACAAAAGGTAAAAGGGAATTTACCAAGATTGTGTGCATGTGTTAAAAAGCAAAAATGCACTAATGTTGAAAGTTAGGTTTACATTGAAAAATTCGAATGCGTTGTTCATTTTTTAGTCAAACAAAATGTTTAGAAAATATCCCACAATTAAAAAGAGTAAAAGAGTAAAAAGTATTTTACAATATATGTTCTCAAAATGCCATTTTAAATCTTTATATGTATGTGCATTATGTATTTATGTGGATAAGGCCTTCATTGTCACTCCGCAACACAAGTAGAAAACAAAGCAACCTTTCCTCCCTCTGAGAGCACGTTCTATATATCTCCATCTCAGTGATAGCATCAAAGTCATTATGTAGCAGTTGGCTCGGATACGCTTGCAGAGACACAAATTGAGTCCGACAGGACTGATGTCTTATGGATGTTGCTGCTATTTGAAATACTGGCATAAAGATGGTTATGATGATAAGAGTGAGCTGGTGCCCTCAGCATATGGCCTACTATGATTTCCTTGGCTTTCAGTCATTTCAGGAACACTGTACATGCTATCAAAGGATAAATGCACACAAGATGAAGGCCATGTGTGCTGGAAAAACACCAATTCACCCAGGGGTGTTCTGTGCGGGCTATCTTTATCTGTTATGTCCAATACATTATAATACATACTGAGCATCTTTCACAGTTTTCTTTTGTATTTCACTCCATCTGTTTTTTAATACAAATGATATATTTTGAGCTCCTTAAGGAAATGAGCTCAAAACTAACACCCAGTAAGTCTTGCAGGGACATTTATAAAAATCCTCCAGAAAGCACATATTGTATCATTTCTTAAAGCTACTCTTTAAAAACTGTTAAATAAAAGCAAAAACCACTTAAAGATGGTAGTGTGCTTCTGGGTTGCTTCTGGGTTGCAGAACAACAAGGACAAATAGGTTAAACCAAAGGCAGTGTTTACAACATTGATTTAACCCTTCAAGAAGAAACCAAAAGCCGTCAGTATGGGGGTGGAGACAGAGGGCATGAGTTAAGTCACTCCCAAAGCCCATCCCCCGATACTTTTTTTTTTTTTTTAACGAATGGATTGAAGTCACCAACTCCCTCCCCCATAGTAACGATTGGGGCTGAAGGCAGTGTTTTACATCAGGTCCCTGGAGATTTACAGACTGCCCGAAGTTCTACTGGATATTCCGGGAGAGTCAGCAATCACGCCTAAAGTCAGGATACAGAATTAACTCCACTTGAATGGAAACTACCAAGGTAGAAAATAGTCCAGCAGCCGTGTAGAATAAATAGAAGCTTTCAAATATATCAAAGTATGGGAACAAAGTACAGGAGGCAAGCATTCTTTACAGTAAGAGATGTATTAGAACATAAGAGCTTGCGCTGAACTGGAGGGTAGCAAATTGGGAGGAAACCTGAGTACCATATTTTTTTTTTTCAAAGGGTAGTGGATGAGTGGAGAAGTCTTCCTTAAGAGGTGGCAAATAGCTATTAAAAATGACAGATTGCAGGGGTGAGATTTTTCTTATTTAGTAAAAATGCTATGTTTGGTTCTATGTTATTTTTCTATGTTCTATGTTATGAATGCAATAGTGCACTAGGTGTTATTTCTGTTCCATGTCTCAAACCATTTTGCCTGCTATGAATGGCTTCTAAAATATTAAAAAGTAAGAGGATGCAGTTAGACATAGCAAACTGTATGTTGTTACCCAGTGTACCCTCACGTTGGTCTATTTTATGTGTTTTATAGGAATCTGCATACATATCTAAAGAATGTATATAAAAATGCTATACAGTGTGTAAGCTATCACATTTTAGATGTGCAAAATTGTATATATATATTAATCTCTGCTAAAATGACAGCTAATTATAATGAATAATAATTTATGTGATGCTCTGACCAGGGAAAAAAACTCATCTGGGGTTAGGTTTTCTTTATTCTAATATGCGTAAGCACATCACCAGCTCTGCCAAGCTGCTTCTTGGCATCATGCTCGTTGGCAAAATCACAAAGTGTGTAATGTGCTTCAATAAGTATAATGTGGAAAATGGCAATGTGTTATAGCTAATGGCTTTTCAATGTTTCATGATCAGCTTGAGACATTAATACTGTAAAAAATTAATATTCTTATCTTGTTTTGCTTCTTTCTGTTTTTCCTCAGGCTGTAAAAATACCGCACTGAAACACTCAAGTGGGTAGACACCCGTTGGCTTTCAGAGCCAGTGAAATCAAGCTTTCCTAAGCATGCAGGTGCCAAGCTGTCAGATGATGAACTTTGCCAGGCCAATGCTGGTACTTCTGTGCTTCCTTCTCCATGCTCATGCTGAAAGTAAGTTGAGTGCTCTTTCCTGATCAGGGTCTTTACAGTAGCGAGTACTTTTATTTGAAGTTGTCTGTAAACAGGCCTATATTTCAAAGAATGATCTAGACTTAATACATCTAAATACATTACATACAACAATTTATTGTATTTTTTATTTAGTAATTCACACAAACCCCCTTATACTTAACGTGTTAATCTTTAGAAAGCAAAGCATGTAGAAATTGTGATAAAGTGTATCTTCCCAGTGCACTTGGATAAAAGCTATACAACTTAATGCCTATATTGCAACATATTATATTTCTACTCTAGGCTACTTTCATTGTTATTCATATTGTAGACTAATGAAAATAAGAATTAATTTAACTAAGAATCCAAAAGAGTTTGAATGTCAGAGCAGCTGTCGGGACATCCTCTGCAGAGACTTGAATAAACTTTTCAGCACCTCCTAAAATATTAGAGAGATCTATGTTATACAGTTTACTTTTACACTGCTTGCAGCATCTGCCAAATCTGTGTAGTTAGTGAGTGAGATGCTGGGGGTTGGCAGAAGGAATCTCAGGCCTAAATGCAGACCTCTTCCTAGGCTGTTGCCAAGATGCACAGGAGTCTTGGCAAAAGTCAGGACTTCTATTGTAGACTGTGTGAACCAATAGAAATAAGTTTTATTTGTTCAAAACAGAATGCCAACTCTTTTGCTATTAAAGAGACGTTGGCTCTGCATTGGCCCACTTCACATTTAAATGGAATTCATAATTACTGTGCAGTAAGATTGGTTTTGTTGTCTTAATATTTAATGTTAGTATCAAAGCTCCTTGTACATAAACTGATGCCATTAATAATTGCTGACATGAATCAAGAGGAAATGAATAGTTGAGTAGTTTAGTTTTATTGTGGCTTTTACTATTTGCAATTCTAACTGTATTGCTATATTCCCAAGGCTCGCCCTCCTGCACTTCTGCATGCCGAAGGTACTCTTAGTAATCCACATTCACCATGCATTTATCATACACATGGTGTGTGGGCCTGCCCTACGCACAGGGAATGCATTCTGCATGGAATGCAGCGGATGATCCTTTCTTGTACTGTGTTTGCATACGCAAAGTACCGCTGTCCCCTATCCTTAATATATCTTGATCTGGCCCATTTACTAATTCAGGGTCTTCTTGAATTATGATGTTATTGATAAACAAGCGGAGGGTGTGGGGAACTCAGAACAGTGCATATGTAATTAATATTTGCTTCAATGCCAGGACTCTACTAAATGCCAGAAAAAGAATCGGAGAGATGAAATACTAAGAAAATATGTATTCTTTGTTTTTTTTTGCTCTTCGTCTCCTCTCTAAATAGACTCCTATAATACAATGTTTGCATTCTTGCCTGTCAGTTGCATTGCAAAACAAATGAGAAGTGTGAGTCTTGGCAGATAGCAGATTTGAATCTACATTTTATAGTTAAAATGAAAAAAAGGAACTTTCTTATAGGACCTGGTTAAAGGTCTCAGCCGCTAATAAAAAGGAGGAGCTGTAGTGGCACTGACAGGCCATCCTCAATGAGACAGTACGACAGTCCGCTGGTGCCATTGCCGCTTCTGTCACAATGTGGGATTTTTTTCCTTGCAATCCATGGGGAAGAGGGGCAGGTGGCTGTAGGTGGCGCCCTAGACTGCTGCCTAATAATTCTATTGCCTTTTAAACTACACATACACGTAGTACAATCCTACTGAGATTCAATTTCAGACCAGACAATTTACTCAATCCTGTAGCAGACCTACAGAACCCGATCTTACACCGCTGTCCAGTCTATACAGTCCCATCTTTTGATGTACAGCTGCCGATCTGTCGCAAGAGAATACACACTTGTATTGTAAATTCGTAGAATAATACAATTTTTAAATCTTCTGAAGTGAACAGAAAACAAGGCCAATTTTTATACTGTGTATCCAGCGTTAGTTACTGATTATACAGCGTCTTTAGTCCCTGAATTTCCTGAAGCCTTTGCCTTTCCACCTTTTCTCATCTTGTAGTCTGCCCGGTCGGTCTGTAGATGTGTATGTGTTTGTTTAGATTAGCACATGTGTGAAATAAATGGATTGTTGCTATTCTATTAGATTTATTTAAGATTACTTTGTCATGTTTGTGCAAACAGGAACCCAATTGTAACATATTATTCGTCTTAGTCATAATAACAGTGCCAAATCAAAGGTCACCAGACACTGTGTTCTGATGGCTTTTGTGCCAAGTTGAAAGCTGCACAATATTGATATGTTTTTTGTACAATTCTGTTTTTGTCTTCTAAGTGAGGTTTTCATTCCATTATAGTGCTACTTTACAGCAATTTTGCTATTTTATTTTTTTAATAATTGACTTAGAGTTTTTGTAACTAGCTATTACTGCTTGGAGCACAGTCACTTTTTATTGATCTTTTTAACTAATATTTACGCAGACATTTATGACTAAATTGAACTTTTAAATTGAATTCTGGGAGTTGTGTTGCCACCTGATAGAATCTAAGATTGACTGAAAGTAATTTACCCTTATGAACAAAGGGGCATGGAATGACTGACTGTATNATAATAAAGCAAAAAAAAAAAAAGGCATTTTTGGAACACTTTTTGGTAAATAAAATACAAGTTAATATATTGTTTTATTTTAATATTATTCAGTGCCTTATACAACATGTAAAGGTTGATCAAAAACAGGAACATTTCTCAGCCATTTGGAAAATTAGTTTATCTGAAATTAAGGTGTGTTCTTCATTGCACACTGTGTTATGTTGTACTCTACTTACTGTGGACTGGATCCAGCACTTCATGCGAACTCCGTTCATACAGAGAGCAGTGCGGTCATGCAGGAGAGGGGAGTGAAAAGGCATGGGTATAGCATTAGCAAATGTTAATAACAACAATGATAATAATAATTATTATTATGTAGCAACCTGAAAAAAAATGTTTTAGCACTGTAATATATATATATATATATATATATATATATATATATATATATATATATATATGAAAATGTGTTATATAATCACCTGATGCTTCTTTAACCATCATGACTTAAGGAGCAACCACCATGTCTTTTATAGTGATAGTAGCAATGGTATGCACTTAGCCACAATCCTAAACCATTAGACTCTGGGGCTAATAACATATAACTTAAAGCGACTCTAATAGTCTTTTATGTATGTTTATACATGTTTAGTTATACAGTAAAACATGTCTGTAAATATCATTTTCATCTCACAGGTTCATTAGCACTTTTAAGGTTTAAGTGGGGTCATTTTAGACGAGTGAAAATAGATGCGTTTAAGCATAGTATGGCAGGCTTCCAAGTTCCTGCGTCCACACCCTTTCTGAGGACATTTATATTTATATGTTGTAGGTGGTTTGTCTTATCCAGAGTTAATGCTTCCCATAGAGTTTGGCATGGAGCTGCATGATATATTATCCATATATACCAGACATTGCATCATCATGATGGACTGGCCCCAATAAAAGTTCTACACTTTGCATGTAACAGCTGTTCAGTCTCCTGGATTTGATGATATCTTGCCATTGCTAGAGAGCTATAATCATTCTTTACAGTAAACATAGATGCATTAGGTTTCTTTTTATTGGGAAAGAATGACATCACACTTTCCATGTATGTAAATAATTATGCATTTCTATATAAATAATATATGGATATATAAAAACAGAAACAGAGAGTTAGAGTACAAGAGAGAGAGATAAACAGTGAGACACATGTCTTACTTAAGCATTTTTATTTAGGTTCAACATATAAGACAAATATAATAAAGCAACAACAATGTGTCCATTAGATGTGGTTTGATTTTTGTAAATGATTCTCTTAGACCAGTGATTCCCTTTCTCAGTTGAGGCACCCTTAGGGTCTCCATAATTTTTCAAGCCACCCCTAAGACATAATAATTTCTAATTTTTAAGACAGAAATACTTCAGGTTGATAATAAATCTTGTTTATCTCCTATACGAGATGTAAAATTGTGCTTCTAAGTAACACAACCAACATAGCACCACATTGAAACAACATTCCGCAGCACCCCAATGAGAGCGTCGCGGCACCCCATGGAGCCTAGGCACCCAGTTCGGGAACCACTGTCTTAGACAATAAAACATGTCATCACTAGAAGTTTTCGGTGAAAAACAAATGTTTAGTGGGTGGGGAGGCAGGACGCTAGAGGATCCTCAATGCACATCTGGCTCACACATACACGTGTAGTTTACTTGCGGAAGTTGGGTAGCTGCTCGAGGGCTGCATCCGTTCCAATGGCTTAATCATTGGAATAGTGCATATTTGGGGTCATAAAATAATCACACGAATCTATCAGCATGTATCTGTGTTCTGTTGTGTCATCAAGAATGGCTATATGTTATTAAAAGAGTGTTTCTATTAAAATAAACTGTACCTTCAAATCAGATCCATCCATCATAAAAGTGCAATTGTCTCCAATACATTTGGCTTGCCTTTCAAGAATGACAGAATTGTTGATCTGTTAAAAAATATTTTTATTTCTCAATGGGATCCATTCTGTACAGGGAAACAGCATATTTTCATTTGAAGTATCTATTAGTTTACGGAACGGTTGGATGACATCCTTAGCTCACCACACATTACTGCTGGTCCCTAGCCTATCATCACATCAAGATCATTTAAAGTGTACCGTCGTCTGCTCTGACAGGGAGAGTATTTAAGCTGCAATGAGCAGCCCTTTGTCTTTTTATTTTCCCGACAGACTAAAGATGTATGAAGAACATTTAGCAGATAGTTTACGTCAAATAAAAGTTACATGGTAAATTTCATACAATATCGGGATGAGACTTTTGTCACATATTTCTCAGCTGCTGTAATTCTCTTCTAAATACGGGAAGAATGTTACAAATGCATAATAGTGTGAACAATTCCTATACATATTGATATATTGATATCTGTCAGGCTCTATACATCTGGCTTACCTTTTCAAAGTATATCTTCTGTGGAGACATTCTAATATCTAGCAGGACACTTATGTTGTACTATGGTCTCAAACAATCCTCATTATTCCAAAACTAGGCTGTGGAAAGTGAACAATTTATATCTTTAAAACTGTTATTTTAGACGTAATACAGCACAAAAAAAAATTGATATTTATTTAATGTATGTATTTAAAATTCACTGAAGCTTCTATGTAAACAGATATAATGATTACAAACAAGTCACATTATAGCTTGTCTGTAAATTATGCCCTTATACAAGATTTATTTGTATTTATGACAGTATTATATGTTAAGATCTTGTAATGGTATGTGAGCACATGGGAGCACATGTTTGGATCATGTGCACTGTAAGAATTTAAATGATTCTGTCACTGCATCCATTTCTCTTTATTTTACCGTCTGCTGTACGGACATTAGCATTTCTTTTTTTCAGTCTATCCCAGGCTATCATTTGTAATAAGACAACATCCTATAGTTTAATAATGGCGTTCCTGTTAGACAGTAAATCAGGGACGGTGTTATACAGAGGTTATGTGTACTGGATCTCTAGCAGGCTTTATGTGGGAACGTTTGGCAACAGTGAATAGGACAAAAGGAATAAATAGGGGTCTTCGGGCAGGGGAAAAGTAGCACATTTGCACTTGGACAAAGCATGATGTAATGCTAGAAGTGCACATACACCTATTTAATCATTTGCTCCATGCATGGAAAATTCCCACTGCTTTGGATATAGGAAAGATATACATTTAAACAGCAATTCATGTTTGAGCTAGGACATGCCCACTGCAAACTCCAAATAATTGTAATACCCCCCTTCTAGTACCCTTCCCATAGCTTTATAAATGTGCTCATTAGTTTCATTCTCTACATTACATGATTACATGAAAGACATGTGAATGATCTTTTTACATTTTATTCATTACGTTTCACATCTACCATACACGTTAAACATAAATGTACAAATAGTATGGTTCTATTTTACTACTTGATTAGGAAATAAGACTTTTGCCTTTATATCTCTCAGTTCATAAATACATTCCCTATAGCCATAGGAATTAGAACAGTAAGCCTTACCAGGTATGTCAGCAAAGGCAGCATTTTCCAGCCATTGGCTACAAAGTACTGGCACTATACCTCACGTTGTGCTCCTATTGTGTTCTAGTGCACGGATTCTATACAGAACACAGCTTTACAGCCAATACCTGAGGCAGGACAAACCCGTTCTATTCTGTGATGAATGACACATATGTGAAATGGAGGCTTTTATGATTTCAGGGCTTTTGCTTTAATCAAACTATCAGTCACTTTCATCACACAGGAGGCTGAGCCCTGGCACTGTGACAGTAACTGGTGACACTACAACCTCCTCACTGGTCTCCCTCTTCTTCTTTCTGATTTTACATATGTTTCCCATCAGCATTTGGCCTCTGCATTCATGGAGATTGACTGTGTATAAAATACATTTCAGAAACGCAAAGGGCAATATGTATTCTTTCCACAGACTACTAATAACAATTCCTATGATAAAAGCAAATTCTAAGCAAATAATTTAAAATCTTGATATTTCGTATCATTTAATGAATCTGATTTCAGCCTTCTGGAGACAACCAATGTAATCAAAGGCGCCGGAATAGGTTACAAGGGGTCAATTGCTTTCCCCCCTAAATAAGAAGGAGGCGCCACCCAGAGAAGTGCAGGAGGCTCTCACTAGGTCACTATAAATAAAGGTCCTACAGAGGAATCAGTAATCTGTTTACCAGTGATTATTAAGTACACTGGCCGGAGGATTTCTGTCTAAGCCGTCCGTGCCCATTATGCCACTCATTTTGCCTATACTGAGCCTATCCTGCTTTACTCATAATCATCCACTTATTTTGTGTTGCATTTGGTCTTTTTAACCATATATATTATTCTTACACATTAATTTAACATTTAAGAGTGGTTTTATTTTTATATGAAATAGTTCTATTTTTAAGGATGGAATAGGAGAAATAACTATTACATTCATTACATTGAACCTGTGTTGGGTCATTACAAGGCATGCTTATGTGTACTAATGCATGTGCCAGCAATGCTTAGGTTAGTGTCTAATCATGAATTAGCAGCACATAATGCTGGGAAATCACTCATTCCACAGACTGACAATGCATAATATGTTCCTGAGGCCTATGTGTCTGACTGTGCACATTATCAAGGACATGCTCTGCGAATATTGTGTTTCCGTTGAGTCAGCTGCGGTTGGTTTTTAAACTGTAGCATGGAGAAGCAGACTTTGTCTAATATTTGTGATTTACCTTTTCAGTGATTGCTTCACATTAATTCAACATTAGCTTCATGTTTGCGACTATTAAATATGACAGTTAAGTACTTAATGTGAAATGTATTAGCAGTTTGCAACATTGTGAACACGGCAAATGAATGAAACCAACAGTCATATGTCACGCTGTAATCTGTTGTAGATGAATTCATAGGCATGAGGGGAATAAACAAGACAAATAAACAGTGTACATGTAATAAAACTCTCGCAAATTACAAGGAGACTTACCGCAGGAACCAATACTAACATTAAATAAGCATGAATAAATAGCAGAAAGGGCTAAGAGGAGCGCATCAGGACAAAAACACCCTACAAAATAAACATTGTAATCAGAATGAGAAATAGTAGTCTAGTGGGTTTTCCCTAAACCAAAAAGATCTATTGCAGAAAAATATTTAATTATAGAAAATAAAGCAAAGGTTATAAATTCTCTATTTCTAAAATAAGTAGATTCCCACCAACAAATGTTATGAAGCCCAGGGGTATATTTACTAAGCGGTGACATTGCAGTAAGATTGAAAAGTGGGGATGTTGCCCATAGCAACCAATCAGATTTGAGTTCACATTCTCCAGTGTGTAAAATTACACTGAGAGCTTGAATCTGATTGGTTGCTATGGGCAACATCCCCACTTTCCAATCTCACTGCAATCTCACCACTTAGTAAATATACCCCCAGGAGTTCCGCCAAAGCAATCCAGAGATAATATCTCTTAATCTTTTGATTAAAATGAAAAATATTCTAATTTATATATATATATATTTTTATACCTAATAGAATGTAAAATGTAATAAATGGCTTTAAAGTTTATCAAATGCTACACAAGATTATATGCATGGGGCTTGATGATTTGGGGCATTAATCTCGGCCTCATCCTGGGTCTCACAAGCATTGACTGGCAGTGGGGCAGTCTGGGCTCAGGAGACTGTCCGCTAAATAGAATTCTTTACAGAAATTGCGTATACTATGCAATTTACATACAGAGCAGAGGGGAAGGGTGAATATGGGAAGTACATACAATGGGTGGGGGAAACATGTAAAGTGTACCATAAGGACTTGGCTAAGCACCATAAGATTTTAAGAAAAAGCTTTGGGGAAAAAGGTAAGGTAGGGTTCCAGTTGCAGAGTCCACTCCGTATGGGGGGGAACGCACTTAGTAAAATGTCATAAATATTTGTTGTAATAAATACAGTAGCAGTATATACCATACACCAATTGACAAGGCTACTTCAATACAGTCCTGCAAGCTTCCAATCTCTAGCAATGCAAGATTTTCATATGTGAGATTAAGTGTTAAAATGTAATTTCCCAGTTTAAATAAAGCCTCAATAGCTTCTCCCTGAAACCATATTTCCCAGTGCTATAGCACATCATTGGCTAAAGTCAATCACACCCCCGCCTGGCAGATATATTCAGATGTTTACACAGTTAACGAGGCAAATAAACCAGGACCCAGTTTCCAGACATGGGAGAACCGCTTCTGCCATCAATTCGCTGAGCTCTGGAATAAGGATGGAGCAAATGTTTCAAACTTTATAATATAACTGGTCCGCTAGGGATCCCCAGTGCCCTTTGTCATCCCTTAGCTTGACATGTCTCTGCAAGATAGTAGACTCACTTGGACGCAGACATTGCTAAGCTCTCTCTTGGGAAATACCTGCTTGTAAATATATTTAACGGAGAAACATTACATCAGATTCCTGTAAAGTATTGCAAATACCTTTGTTCATGTTTCTAAGCAAGGATTGTTATTGTGAGGATTTAATCGATGAGTGTCTCAATGGACATTTAGGAACTGGCAGTTTTATGATTATATTTTATTCATTCGAGATGCGGTAATCATGTAACCTGCACCGGTACGCCATAAATCAATGTGTTCTTACTAAACTAGACATGATTACAGTTTCCACTGATACTGTTTTAGAAGAGACAATAATCCTTTCAAGTCAAGAATTTTATAAATGAAATAATGGAATGGAAATGAACAGAACGGTACATAATGAATCATTCTCCCTTATACTTCCTGATTTTACACACCCTGATAACAGGCTTCTTGTGCATCACAGAACAGGATGGAAAGTAGGTGACACCAATGGAAATGGTGGGAAACAGATCATTCTCAAGCTATTTGCCAAGCATACAGCGCTGGGAATCTAGTTTGAAATAGTTTGCTTTAGTTATTTTTCCATGGTACTTCTGACATGATATAGTCAATGTGTGAATGTGTGAATATCATCAGGACAAAGTGGCTTTAATAGAAGTCCCTCTCTTGTAAAACCCCTGTGGTGTCTGCATTTCATGGCTGCCTTGGCTTACATTTGGACTATTCCAATCCCCCTTATTTTCAATGAACATAGAAGCAATTACAGGAATAGTACATTTATGATGATTTTATATTAGTCACAGCAGATATGCTATTAAATGCTAGATACAGATGCAGTGGTTAGGCAGGACATTAAATATCCAGGATGACATAGTAGAGGTAGACAGGGAAAGAGAAAGGGATGATTGAAATGAAAGCCAACATAAGTTACTTATTTTCATTTCCATAATACACAAAGATTCCCTGAGTTATGTGCCATTTATGTGTTGCTTGGTATGAAAAAGGAATAACACAAAATAACTTATTTGCCTGTAACGGCTAAGCCTGCTATTCCATATTCTTATTATATTCACAAAGATGCATCTTTCATAGAGATCACAAATCCATATCTTTCAACTCTCTTTTACATAACAGGGCAGGAAGCAGCTGTCAGAAAAGCTATCTGACATATTTCTAATTTGGCTTTATATTCCCCTTGTCTTTGCATTTTTCTCCCGACTCTTCAAAGCAGGAGGCAGATTCCCAAAATGTTCTTGAGAAACGCACAAGACAATCAATGCAAATGTTTCCAAAAGGCGCTGAGTTCTCATGTTAGTTCTTTTTTTATCAGCATATGGTATTGTGGAAATCAAAGCTCTCTGTAATTACAATCTATAAAATGATTTTATTATTTTTTGTGGTTGTGGCTAAATTAAATTGACAATCTGTTTTCCTAAATGAAAATGTAAGCTGCTAGTAATTGAGGCTTTATTGTATGTGCATTATCTCCTTGACTGCTTAGGAAAATAAGTGCACCCCTATAGCACTTCTGTGCTATTAATGCTGACCTTTGTTTTGCAGAGGATATCCCAAGCTGAATTTGCTGATTTTAAAAGGGAGGGGGGCAGGATTAAAAGAAATGGGATTTAAGTACAGCACAACCATCGTGCATCTGTTCTATGTCTGTGAAGTCATTTTTGAAATGGAAAAAACTGTATTTGATCCTTATAGACTGAAGACTTCTACAATAAGTAATAGAAAGATATTCCACACTGGATAACAAGAGAATTCTTTGCGTTTAGGTGGTCTAAACGTTTTACCACTTCTCAATGGACACTGGAAATGGGAAATATCTGCTGTAGATTTCTACAAAATACAGTTCAAATTCTTGGCTCATTTCAAAATATTTGCTTTGTGGATGCACTTATTTTTCTGCAACAACCACATAGATTAGAATAAATGAATGAATGTGTAAATGAATAGATGAAAAATAATTCAATGTGCAGTGTGGAAAGTGGATGATTGAAGATTGTTCTGTTGCCTGAGTTTACTTATTTGTGTGTGAGATCCATCTAGTGTATGCCCACAAGTGTAAATGGAAACGTAATGGTAACTCCCTGTTTATGTTCAGGGTACCCCCTGTGTGCACTCCTGCATAGCGCTGTTTCTGTATCCATGCTAACAGGTTGGTGAGGTCCACGGTGAGCTCTTAATTCTAGTTATAATTCCATGGTATATGTGTTTTCCATTAACGCTAATTAACTACAGTTGTATGTCACACCCTTCAATGGGGGTAAAATGAATATATTTTTATGCAGTAGTATTCCTTTAAGAAGCTGCAATAGAATAATGCTTCTTTATTGATTAGATGTTACATTTACTGATATGACACATACCGCAGTCCCCAGAGCAGGCCCAGTTATTGATACACAGCCTTTTTGTACACTTGATGTTACATGATGCTGGCAGACAAGGCTGTGCGGTGTTTAGACATTGAAGGGGAGAACAAAAAGCTTTGCCGTGCTTTTAATTCTGGCTGACCTAAAATGCAGATTTTCATGATGAGCCAAGTGTATCATCAATTGAATTGCTCTTAACTCTCAAGTAAAAAGTTGTCTTGAATGAATTATAAATGAAGCATTGTGGAAGAAACGAGATCTGTTTATTTGAAAGATCTATGGGAAACACACAGCAATATAAATGTGCAGAGGGAAGAAGGTGAAAGAGCCATCCACATCGTTATTTATATTCCTTTAATTTACTCCAGTTATCTCATTCAGTGTTCTCGGATTTCTTATTTCCAACAGCAAAACAGTGGCCTGATTGTCTCATTAAGGCCGACCTAAAAACAGTCAAATAAAATAATTTATCAGGCTATAAAATGGAAGAGAGAGGATTTTGGCGACAGGAGCAATAAGGCATTGTGTTTGTCAAAGGATCTTTCATTTTAATCAAAGTCACAATACAATAGTCCTAACATTAAGGTGCATGGAGATGTCTGAAAGCAAGATCCATTATGCAGGCAACAATGACTGCAATGCCTAGTGACCAAATTAAGAAAAAAAGTGAATATCACACGAAGCTATTATGTCTTGTTAGAGATTCCTAAAAGGTACCTCCCGGTATTTATTATACTACCTTACATGAAATAAAATTATATATCCTCTAAATGAAAGTCCCATTTTGAACAGTTTTTCTATAGTTTTACAATTTTGGACATGTAGACAGTATGACCTGGATGTAATAAAGGTAAGTAATGTTACATCACTATATATGCGTAATCAGTATTTGGTGAACTAAACACTGATCCACCTGCCACCATATGGGGGACACCACTCCAGAACCTTAAATCTTCTGCGCTGCTTTTGCTTAAATACAAGGCAAGGCAATGAAGGAGAGTTCAGCCCTTACTGAACACTCCCCGACACCAACTCTGCGTAGGTTGCACAATTTATGTAGGGCTAGTAAAATGGAGCGGCTGATTTCTGAACCTGGTCTGCGGAAAACAACGTGTTTTCCACAATCTGTATCCGGCCTCACATGTGGATCATGGGATACTAATATTTTTTAATGAATAGATAACCATAGCAGCCAATCAGATTCAAGCTTCTTTGATGCTGGCATTGGATGCCATCGCTGGACTTCAGGAACTAGTTTATATAAATATAATAATTGATGATGCTAGTAGAAGCCAGCCTGCAGCAGCATCCTTCATATTTGAACGGTGCTCTATATAAATAGAGCCCTATGTTATATAAGGTTCTCCCAAATCCTAAATTGAGTAATACTATGGCATCCCTGTTAAAATGAAAAGGAAGGTACGTGTATTCTCAAATATGTTTAATATTATTACCATACCATGCTATAAAGGGTGAAACCTGGATTTCCTCTATTCATTTCTGAGATCATGGAATATTGCTGTAAATGGGAATAACATAGAATAAAAATGCAAATGAATGAAACAAATGTCGAGAAGAATAGAAAATACAGGGAAAGGAAGTAACCTTGATATACTAGACTTTCTGAGGATCCAGGAGCTGGTAGTTGGTATGTAGAGCCTTGCTGTGCCTAACAAGAGAAATAAGCATGCACTCACACACCTCTATGGCTGTGCAATGCTAGAAATCGTGTTACACAGCAGAGGCAGTGTAGCGCACACAGGAATGCTGACTTTGAAGCATTAGAGACACATCCGCTGTAATTCTTTTGAGTTTCGCTGTCTGTCAGGAGCATGGGATGTGACAAACATGGAAAGGCCTTTCATAAAATGACTTACCTAGCAATGCTATTAAATTATGAGCGAAACAGCTGTTACTATGCAAATGCGAGACGGAAAAAGGCAGGGAGAATATTAGGCTGCCTAGAATCTTTCCTGAGGCGTCCGTAACATTCTAAATCAAAGCTCATATGCAGCAGTAGTTGTAAAGCAGTGTTTAAAAGAGATGTCCCAGAAAATCAAGGTGCAAATTAATCATACAACATTAATCATTTTGTTCTCAGATTTGTCCCACAGCAGTTTTTTTTTCACTCCGGCACTAGAGTATGCTTTTAAGCATAATCTTAGTAATAATGAATATTTGCTAATGCAATTTTGTCAGACGAAGTAGTGCCTGGTTTATGTTATTAGCATAATGGTTTATGCAGTAGGAAGGAAAAAACTCATTATGTAACTTGCGCTTGTTGATTATTTTTGGCACTTGATAAATAGTTCTAAGCATCTACTGTAAAGCAGTGTGCTTCATTTCAATGTGTCCTCTAAGCGGCAAAGGTTTAAGTAAGTAATTCCAAAATTACTGTATCACACACAAAAATGATACACTGCATTGTGTTGTAAGCAGCAGCTTTGAACCTAAGATAGGGATCAGACTTGTATAGAGAAGGCGTTAGTTGCTAAGGAGGAAGAAAACATGCTAAAGTTTGGGTTTGTACATGGGAGCTGATTACTAACTGATGCCTTTCCGTGTGGTGATAACACTGTTACATTGCTCCCCTCTTAGTTCAAAGGAGTCGCCTTCAACTTACTACCAATGATTAATATCATGAGATATCAGAAGCAAATCTATGTCTCCATTACCTAGATCTAGAAGGTACTTGTCAGCAGCTCTGTCTGTTTACTCTTTTGTCATCATGATTGGGGACAGATACTCAATTTAAATCCACAGGTAAATAATGCTAATCTAGATGAACCCTGCATATCTCATTTACATGTGCCCAGATATTATCCATATTATTAGGAGTGGAAAGCAATAATTGTCTTGTGCTTTACAAAATCTCTAAATATAACCCCTTTCCCGGCTAGTGATGCACATTCTTTTTTACTTCGGCTCCACCAATTGAGCTATAACCATAACTGAAAACCGGCTATATAAGATATTGCTAAATATTCTTTGCAATAGAGATAATTATTTTAGTAGTATTGCATCCCCCGGATTCAGTGATTACTGTACATGCTCTGTGTTTAAACATTTACTTGTTTTTTTATGAAAAATATCATATATAACACTCCAAAACTTGATATATGGATCTATACTTGCCGTTAATTGGATTGATTTGAATATCCTTGAAAATTGCAACATATAAATAGATGCAAGTATATAAATTAAAGTTGTAACTATGCATTTAAATGATTACCTTGGGCACTCACAATGTATATTTAAAATAAAGTATAATGCAGAGTAGAATCGATAGGTAGACTTTTGTGGAGCATTTTAGCATAATACAATGCATGCCATAGGCAAGATCTGAAAAGGATCTTGTCTGCAGATCCCATGGTAAGTGAAATAGCCAATCCAACCCTGTATACATTGCCTTTTCTCATTGCTATGAACGGGAGGGTTTAAGGGGTAGTTAAAGTTAAATTATCCATTTTCAATTTAAAAAAAATCCAAATCTTTCTATAACAACTAAAGCTTTTATTTAATTCCTGCTTAATGCTCAGCGGTCTCAGTACACAAAAGAGCTTTGTTTCTACTTGTTGTGTAATAGATTCTAGAAAGTAGGAAATGTTCTTTAAATTATAATTTTTTGTACAATTTTGCTGTTTAAATGTAGCAGTATTTTGAAATATAACACACTTAGAGATTATTTAAGAAAAGAAAAAAAAGCCTAATGCTCTAATAAAAAGAGCTTATCTCAGCTGTAAGCTCCATTTCAGCATGAAATGATGCCCAGCATGGGAAATAACCATGTTAAAACCTGCTCAGCAACAAACAAAACCTCTGGGACTCTGGCTTTAACAGGAAACCTGCATATATGTTTTACAAGAACGAGGCTTCTGTATTAAATTGGAAAGCAAGCTAAATGCAGCCGTGTTACAGCAGTATTTAACTCATCAGTTATAAGCAATATTTCTATTTTGTCAGCGTGACTGGCCAAAGATAAGTGCAAAGCGATTCATAATTAAAAGGACAGGTTCATAACATTGTTGGGGGCACATATAATTTAAATTGCAACATAGGTCTCTTTGTTATATTCAGTGATTATACTCATTTATATATGGAGGGAAATCATCCTAAAATATTTGTTTTCATGATGAAATCTGCAGTGCTATAAGGCACAGTCTGCATTGTGGTTTTGTATACATAAAACCCTCTTCATCATCATTTACAATACATTACATCTTCATTGCTCTTCCTGTTTCTAACAGCTTTTTGCCAACTTGTAGCATAAAAAAAGAAAAGAAAAGAGAATTGAAAATGGTATCTGCAATGCTTATGTTGTCTTTGTGGTGCAATCAATGTAGTTTTTTACATTGTTCCACATGTAAATTTAAAGTTAGATCATGAGCTTAATTTCCTTTCTGATATACAGGAGATTCTTTGGTCCAGACCAACTTTTCTATGTATATATACAATATCACAACTTAGTTGTATATTGGATACAGTATGTTGGTGTAATGTCCATTGACGTATGGACATCTCCTTCTCTTTACCTTGTATGAATGCAGCATAGGATGAGTGCTCAGTTGTACAACCGCCAGCATGTGAACACATGCCACAAAATAGCTTGCAATATCCATCAGTAGACACCAGATTAAGAGGAAATAGTTATAATTGTAATAGTTTTTAATGTAATTACTCACTGTTCTCAAAAAACAGGACTTTAAATAACTATTGGAATAAAAACCATTTGATTGTACTGGCTCCTACTTGTGATTTCAATGTATCATTTAATACATTTAATGCATTATATTCATTGAGTATATATATATTGGTCCACGCTTCCCAGCATGGGGATCCACCTGCCACATCTCCGATTACCTTTCAGGCACTGGATCATTGTATTGCATAGTACCGAGAGTGTACCATGCTAATTGCTCCCTTTGACTCTGCTTGTCCTGCTGTATATATGCAGCTGTGACAATAAAATTTGTGGAGTTAAAGAAAAAATAAATAGACACTTAATTCAAACCGCCAAGGAACAATGAAAACAAATTTGCTCCTCATGTAGTAATAGATTTTAATATAAACGTGTTTTGTTTGCCTATTAAATAATGTATGGCTTACACTATTGATCGTAGTTAATACAATTAGAATTGGCGATTAAATAAGTAACACAGGAGTTGGCTGTCAGACTCTACTTAACACTTTGAAATATTATACGTGGATCACCGATAATATTCTGGGAGCAGATTCTTGGTAATTCCATAGCCGTCAAGACATTGCTTTCAAACGGGATTATGAAAAAAAGCTTTTGTATGCTTCAACATGTATAAAAATCCAGCTTAGTTCTTCCCAAGGGATCTGAAAAGGACATTAAAAGACAACATGCATTATCTAGAAAACTAAATATGTCCTGGATGGCTGTTTTTAGTGAGTGAAACACATTACTCCTTTAACTAGAGGCAAGCAATGCCTTATTGAAAGTCATTCTAAATGACTTTGTTATATTTGGTCAGTGTTCTTGTGTGTCACAAAGTTAACATTAAGGTGAATAATGTATTAATCTGGAGCAGGACTCAACAATCCCCCAGCTCCAGGTCACTATGGCGACCAGAGATTTGGACCTGGTGCTCAGAGTTGGTTTAGATCAGTGGTCCTTAATCTTGTTGGAGGTACTGAATTTTACTAGTTTCACTAAACCATTCATAGTCATAGGAAAAATAAAATGGGGATTTTTTTTGTCAAATTCAAAACACAGATATATATATATATATATATATATATATATATATATATATATATATATATATATATATATATATATATATATATATATATATATATATATTAGTGCAAAATATATGTCAATAGCCTTCCATTTCTTATGATGAAACATTAAAAATACCAAAAAATATTGTGTGAATGCTTACAAGTATATACTGACTCGCAAACCCCAGGACCTAAATTTAATAAACTGCAGGATTGGAAAAGTGGGGGTTAGATTCAAGCTCTCATTCTGCATTATGTAATATTAAACAGAGAGTACCAAGTTGTATATCTAAATATATTTGTCGTTTTAGGTTTATTTGAGGCTATAGCTGCAGAATAATATTTGCACTCCGAATAAAATAATTTAAATGAACATTATGCAGTTTTTATAGCTATGGTGCCTTTATTGCCACTTGACATGTATTACATTCTTCCTAATGTATTACAATTAATTGTCATGTTAGTGCTTTAGAGATATTCAGTGTGTTCTGCAGCTATCAAATACCAATAGAACTAATAACTAAAAATGTATTTTATGAAAGGGATCATTTTAAAAATCTGGCCTCAATAGTAATGTGTACTGGACACGGGATAAAATATAGTGCTTCATTTTCTAGTACTCAAGTCTTTTGATAATACACATTTAAAATACTATACCATTTTTGAAAGCTTAATATTGACCCTGTACGATTGGTATTACTAGGCCTATAGTCAGTGACAATTTATGTCTGCTCATGCAGTCTTGCACTTTGCTTTGCTGCTCTCAAAATATAACAAGGGTCTTATTCCTTGCATATGCCAACATGCTCCATGTCTGAATTTTGAGGGTAAGTCCAGGCCTAGTAGGACTACTAGGTATCCTTTTAAATCTTATATTTGTAGTTTTTTATTTCGTGCACCAAAACCACACACATAAAAAAAAAAAAACATTTTATATATAAATATTATATTTAAACCTGGTGGATTAATGATAAAACTTAAGGAAAAGGGTAACACTGTTTTTGCAAGAATACAAAATGCAGATGTTTTGAAACATTACTCATTGTAATGCAGTTTATGCAATGAGCTCATTTCTTTCTTATCTGATATATGAGTAAAGATCTGTGTAACACACACAATGCATACAATCACATCCAAAAACTAATTAGCTATTGCAATTTATAAGTAAAAACACTGATATGTTAGGGTTAGCTGTGTATAATACACTACACAATAGTGAGTGTGAGTACTAAACACGTTTTTTCTGCTAGCAGCAAGGTGTGAATAAAGTATCATAAAGCAGTGTTGTAATTCTGCAGTTCCTAAATCACGCAGATGGCACTCTCTTACAACGTGCTGGGAAATTGTGCCCTTGACAATCCTCCAAATCCTGCGTATGGTGGATCCATCAATTGGATGCTGCTAATTTGAATTAGGCACATTATTTTTCTTAATGCCACTTATCTTTTCCAACGTGGTAATGTGTTACATTAATCGTACTGCGTTTATCTGCAGAGCTTTACTACTTATCGCAGCACCACAAACTTTTCAGTATTTTCTGATTTATTTGATTAGGAGCATTTTGCAGACCATAAATTATTTGCTGAATAAAAATGTGCTAAATGTGTTAAACCTATATTTTGCAATGTAACAGTTTGCATAAAAGGCAATAATAAGCACTTGTTTTATATTCTGAGAGCAGTGTAAAATAGGAATAAGCCTCAAATGACTTGCTGTTTACATATAGCATTTCCATGGCAGGTTCAGAAGATTTGAATATTAAAATATAAAGTTTAGCTGAAGCTTTCTAATACATGAGGGTACTTTATTTCTGTTTGCCTTTTTGTCACATAACATAGTTGGCAGTCTGATTGTGGCTCTTTTAGTTAGGAGTGTTCATAGTCACATATGGGATACGCCAGTAACATTTATAGTAACTCCAATATTAAGTTATCATTATCGCGTTGCAAATTATTTACCTTAACTAGCCATACATGTTTGCTGCTCCACCACATTCAACTGTCTGTTTGCATGACAGTTAAAGTAATTGCACTGTAATTAATAGGGAATATTGCTAAGTGCACTTTATCGAAATGCTAGCATTTGAATTATTTAGCATACCCTTATATTGGTTTGACAAGGCCAACTGTAGTCTAGCTTATCAGATAATTAAGTTGAGCAAACATGGGATGCTTCTGGGCTGCAATGATACAATTAAAATAATATATCAGTGCACAGATCTGCAGAACTGAGCAAGACTTTTGGATGAGGAAACAGACCTCATTAAAAATAAAGGTATTTTACTGAAATTATAGATGCTCCGTTAACAAGCTCTATGAAAACTGCTGGAGTTAGTAGGTGAGTGTAATGCATTATTGATTCACCTTTATCTGGTATTTATGTTTGTAGTTCTAAATTCTAAACTGTGGTGGAGCAGTACCTGTTACACGTCAGTTAAATACCCACTACTTATTTACACAAAATATAGTGCAAAATAATCCTACAAAAGCACCAAACCATGCCTCTCAACATGGTGTATGGATAATTGAGGGTACACCACTAGGATCATCCAGTGGTGTATCCAGCACAGCCCTTTAATGCTTTCCCCTCAGTTTAGTTTTGGCAGATCAGCAGTGAAAGGATATACAGCCCTAGAAAGTGGTTAGAGCCCCAGTGAAGTCCTGTAACTGGGATTGGAGTGCAGAGGAGATATGAGAAAGCGAGCTGGGATATATCTTGATATGAGGGAGTATATGTATGTAGATGCAGTCCTGTTGATGGTATTGTTTGCAAAATAATTTGATTCTAAATTCAGTCAACCAATACCAATGGTGGTTTGCCATGCCATTACTCAGACATTGATTAAAAAATCGTTACTAGGGCCCAGTTATCAGTCAAACGGAATTTCTGTCTGATCAGATAATTGTGCCCATCAGATAATCTTGACCACATACTACGGTGATTTTTAACTCAATCCACGATGATCGTCCTAGTGTGTGGTCAGTTTAAGGGATTGGTAGAGGTTGTTGGTTGTTTTCTATTTGAAAACCATTTTAATCGAGGATATTGTTATTGAAACATTAAATAATCATGGTCTAAGTAATGTGCATCTTGATTTTTCCATTTCAGATGTCATGTAAGGTTTTGATGTACTTATTTCTGTTATTGTATAACCATTTGCTAGGTCACTGTTTGTCAGAGCACCTGTATACTTTCTTGATTAAATGAAATTGGTATCAGAAAGAAAATTACAAAAGCGGAACTGTGTGGAAAGCTAATTTTTTTCTTCATTTTCCGTTCTTTATAAACTATAGGCTGCTGATTTTTAGATCCTGCCTCATTCACCTCTGTGATCTTTATATTTAACCTGCCATATAAAGTCACTAATACTTTATAGACAACTGAAGCAAATGAGGGTCAACTGTCAGGATATTACAAAGCCGAACAGACAACACCAGACCTGTTTTTGCCATTTTTAATTTTACAGTCTGGATCCTTCATGTAATATTAACACACAAACTACAAGGGTTTTAGTTTAATACGGATTAGAAGTGTTAATATTTCAATTAATGGACATGCTCTACTTCCCCTTCCCTCTGTTATTCTGCATGGGATCACTTGTCTGTTCATTTAAGGCCTTCTGTGCTCGCCTTAAAGTTTGAAAATCAGCTTTACATGTGAAGATACCAAATAATTCATATTCTTTCTGCAGTCATTAAACTTTGAAAAGGAGCAGTGAAGTGCTTTGAAGCAGAATATCCTCTTGTGAAATGAGTGAATATGACATGGTTAGGTAATGTTCCACTGAGATGAAGGGGTGTGCACGTTGCAAACCTTTTACATTCAAGAGGCTTTATGTTTTTCATTTGCTACTAGATGAAGGATTAGGACTGGATTATCTTGCAAGTCTCTATTTTCATTCAGGTAGATTTAGCCCATCTAGATTACAAACATGTGGAAAACGAGAGGCTTGGAGTCATGGTCACAAACAGTCGCCGTATTGTCCTTGCATGTTTCAGTCCTCTGGTGTGTGCTGTTGTTTTCCTGTTTACTTTTGTTTTATTTTTCATAGCTTTTTTTTCTTTGTTTTTTTTTAGTTTTAATTAATGTGTATACGACCATGAGTTTCCCTTTTTTCCCCCTCCCTTAAACATTGAATGGATACATTGTGTTTACATTTTATTTGGCGGGTTGATAAAATAATAGAAAATCGTGGGTAAATGTGCTACTTGGACTGCACCTATAATGTGTAAGTAGCAGCTTCAGAATGAATAATGTGCAAGTAATGTCTATGGTAGGACTGCAGGTGGTGCTGCTATATTTAGTGGTTTCTATAGGATCACTACTGTTCTCTCTCCTGTGGTGATTGTACCAGTAGTCCTCTATGTTGCAAGCACATGTTAATATATAGTAGGGTCAAAGTAGGAACTCTGCATAGGTTGGTCTCCAAGGATGTCTTACCATAATATGATGAGCCAAAATGTCACAATAAAATAATTGCTAAACATTCCTGTATCAAGTATCTGAACCCATCCATGCGTTTTCACTACTGTCAATAGTCTATTGTTGACTTCTACAATGCACATGGATGTAACACAAATCATAACACATGGATGTATAAAATCTATCTATCTATCTATCTATCTATCTATCTATCTATCTATCTATCTATCCCATATCTATCTATCTCCTATCTATCTATCTATCTATCTATCTATCTATCTCTCTCCTATCTATCTATCTATCTATCTCTCTATCTCTCTATCTATCTATCTATCTATCTATCTATCTATCTATCTATCCCTAGCCAGTATGAGACATAACAATGATGTTTCTGTCATTTCCTTTCATTCGAGTTAGGAGAGGAAAAAACAGGGAGAAGTTCTAGTAATATTTTCCTATCATTTTATAATATTTCTGTTCAAAATAGTCACTTGAGGTTAATCTCACCATCTTTATTCCTATGTATTATAGTATATGCCGACACGTGAATATGCAGCTGAATGGTCTTTTATGATTTGTATTCCCATTGTTTCAGTACTCGTATAATGAATAAATCTATAGAAAGGGAAACCCGGTGGCCAGCAATAGGATGCTGTCATTGCCTGCCTTGTTAGACTGTCAGTAACATTACTTCCTTATTGATGCCATTCACTTCTTGGGAAGTTTCCCACGTTCATGTCAGGCCCTGCTTAATGAAGTGTGCTGTAAAGTTTTTGTTGGCTTGCATGCTACACTGTGTCTGGGGAAGTTATAAATAGTTGCCAGTTCACGTTCAGGAATGCCCTTATGTTAATAGGCAGACTCATGACAATAGTAATTGCGTTCGCCACCAGAGAACCTAGCAGCTGTGGTCTGGATATGAGCAATGGAGTCAGCAAGATTAAGTATTGCAGCCATTTGTGTGAGTCTCTGCATGTTTACAGTATGGAACAAATATAAAAATCATTCTTACGACACACACTCTGGACCNGATCCAGACTTTACTAAATAACAAGTGTGCGGAACATAACCTCAACACAAAATGTGCATGTGCATTTTAAAGACAAACGTTACGTCTCTAGATCATTACTTCTATAAAGACTCAATGTCTGTAGCCTGGACATGAATGGATGATGTGCATACAGCACACATGTATGGAGTATGTAGTACACTAAGGGATGGGCTCAGCACTTACCTATTATACAGCTTTCTGCAACCCTCATCTTCAGTAAGGGCAGTGTGGAAAGGTAGTGGTGAACATGCAGAACATGCGGATTCCTGAATGTTGCAGATGCTGCATAGAACTTGTGGTAGTCTTTATCCAGTCGGCTTTTATGATAACATTGTACACATGTATTTATCAGTTCTTCTGCTTGTACAAGGACTCTACTATAATTTATATAAATGTAAGAAAAAAAAAATAAAGAACATCTCGGGTATAACATATTATTATAATAGTAAATGGTTTTTTGAAGTGTGCAAGTAATCTGAATTCCTTTCATGTAATATACTATATACTAAAATAGGAATAATCCTATCATGGGTTTGTGACCTTGATTCCCCCCTCCCCCATTTTTTTAATGACACTTTAATATATTTGCCTTCGGTAAGCATTAAAAATGATTTGCAGTCAATTTTTAAAATTTGGGAATCCTCCAGCCATATTCAAATATATTGAACCATTTAAAAAAAAATACTTTTGTGAGAAATGCTCAAAATATACTGGCTGAATCGTCTCGATTACAACTACAGCAGTTCTCACCCTTTTTTATAGTGTTTGCCAATTATCCATTATTGAATCTGGTCATGAACCAATGATCAATCCCATTCTGTCCCCATTACACACTGCCTAATTCTTTTCTACACCCACATTGCTCACTGTAGCCTCATTGTTGTCCTGTCATATTAACACCATTATTCTTTTAGAAATCATCTCAGACCCATGTTCCTTCCCTCTACATTATTTATATACTTGCAATATTATCATAGTGATAATACACATTCCACATATATATTTTTGTAATCTGTTATTTACACCCAAACATATTTTATTACATTTACCCTCTGCCTTCTGATATCATGGTTGCTTTTTACAACCCTCCCAATTGCCTTGCATACCACCAGATAGGACTTAGCGTACATGTAGCTGGTTGAGAACCCCTGCATTGGACAATGTTTGATCAAACATTGTTGCTGTTTCCATCGATACATTTAATTTTCTTTGTACAATAATTTCATTTTTGTCATTAATGTATTATGCATAACGATGCATAGAGTGCATATTAGTGCATCTGTAGTGTTTGGTTCTTCTGTAATAGACAGTATGGCTGATACTGTGATTGAATTATTTACATATGGAAATGTATTATCTATATATTGTGTGAATTATGTTTTGTTTGTTATATAGCATATTGGGGCTTTTAAAGCAAGTAGGACAATTGCCTGTACATAGACTGGTTCGATGATATACTGTAGTTTAGTATTGTTCGCACAGCCCAGAGGCACTTCATCTTCAGCAACCCCTCAAGATTTTCTCATTTTAAAACCAATCTTTCCATACACTCTGACACTTACAGTAAGAACACTTTGATAGATGATGACACTTATGGCAATAATCAGTTTGTATTTTTATAGCGGGAGTGTTAGAAATAAGATTTTATTTTGCAATAAAAGGTATAATTCTGCCTTTTGAGAGCTCAGAGAAAGTTGCATAAGATAATGCCTAATGTAAACTTGTAGTCTCAAAATGATGGGTGATAGGTTAATAGAGCAGAAGGAAAACAGAATGAGCTTTAGCTAGCTGTATGGTGTATTGGTTGTATGCCAAGGAAAGTAACTTATATCTAGAGCTACTGAACGCAACACTATGCTGGTAAATAACACACACTGGGGCAGATTCTATTGTGCATGAAGCGCACNACGTATAGTCCGGAAGAACTAGTAATTCATGTTTTTTCTCGTGGCTCACAGAACGCTAAATTTCTCCCGTCTTGTGCGCAATTGAATCTGCCCCACTGTGTGTTATACCAACAGCCATTGATGATGAGTGTAGCACATACAACTGTTACACAGATCAATATGGTCAATATATGGGCCCAAAAACGATTCAAGCTGTGGATGAGTTTTAATCTCTACATGGAAGCTTCTATAATTTATCCCTTTTTTTTGCCTCAAGCTTTTTATTAAATCACCTTTGCTACCATATGCATGAGAAAATCAGTTGAAGAACAGTATGTAATAAATGTAACACGTGTGCATTTGAAAGAAATAATGTTGTGTTTTGTTGTTTTAGTACACAGAAAAACTTTTTTATGTTGGCCAAAAACATTATGCCAGCAGTGTTTACATGATGTTAAAGCTGTGTAAATACTATATCGCTCTAGGGCTCAGGTTTCTGCTAGCTATTTAATTTAGATTTAATTAGTGAGTTATTTCCATTCACTGTACATTTAACGATGGGATACCCTGTACAGCATTATATCATATTGAGCTATATACTGTAGGTCAATGGAAGGAGTTTAAGATGGCACAGAATGTGTCAGAGTGAATGTAATTCTAGGCTTGTTATTATGACTGGGATATGCCTGCATTTCTTAACAGTATGACACGCTTCATGAATAACTAGGGACACATGTCAAATGAATACTTTACACTGCACTCTCTTCCCCTTGAAGCATGTCATGGAAACAGCTAACAAACACTATTCTGACTAATTCTATTCAGATGCCAATCATTTTCTGCCAATGCCGAATATAAATGACATTATAATGTTATATTTTTGCTTACTGTCTAATAATGTTATTGTTCTACTAAAGCAAACAGTTTCTCACTTACCTTTGTTTTGTCTCCTCTTTCTTTTCTGTTGTAGCACCACCCAGGTTTACACGAAGCCCTGTTGATCAAACAGGAGTATCAGGGGGCGTTGCATCATTTGTCTGTCAAGCGACTGGAGACCCCAGACCTAAAATTGTTTGGAATAAAAAGGGAAAGAAAGTCAGCAACCAGAGATTTGAGGTATTAGGTCCATTGTTCTGTTCCTCCGACAAAGATTACACATGCATGGAGTTATGTCAGTGTGCCCGATTCATGCGCATTTCCTGATATACTGCAGTTGTAAGGCCCATTGTATGCCATAGTGCTGCCACTTATTGGGAGACCATCCTAGAAGTTGCAGTTACAGAACCATAAGCTTCTTATAGTAAGACACAATTTAGTTATCTTGCACACTTACGTTATTTGTGTGTACAAAATTGTTAATGTGAATTATATCATAAACAATGCATATATCTTGTTATAATGCAGCCTGTTAATTTTATTGTTTTACTCCCTGCATGTTCCGATTGTCATATCTTTGACCAGAGGTGGGTAAAGTCAGTTCTCGGGCTTTCTAAGCAGGAATGCAGGACAGGCGGTGACAGAAAGCTTCAGATTTGATGATCTCCACAAATGTTGTACTTTTAAAAGAAAACCCAAACTGCATTCCTAGAGCTCCAAAGGACTGATTCTGCCGACTGATGTCATGGAAAACTTCACCTTAACCTAATGCATGTTGGCTTATAGAAAAGAGTCATTATTTTATTAGCAAATGTATTTTAGAGTGTAGAGTGTAACTATCAAATGAAACTAACTGTGTATGACAAATATTTGTGAATACAAATTCATGTCCTGCATTAATTAAAAAACCTGCTCAACCGGGGACTCTGCGCTTGACATTGCGTGTGTCTCAGCACCCAGCACATACAGACAATGATACACACATACAGACATACAGACAAACACACACACGGATACAGAACAATACATACATAGTTACATATACAGATATAGATAGATACATACATAAGTATAGTTAGAATACAGACACAGATATATACACACTTATACATAGATACAGTACATACATAGGCAGATATACAAACAGAGATGCAGAATTACATATATATCTACATACATAGACAGAAATATACACAGATACATACATACAGAGATGTATTGACCTGCATAGATACAGAGATACAAAACATACACATAGCTGAGTCTTCTGGTGCAGGTGACCCCTGGTGATTGGGATGTCTGGTGGAGGTAGTGCCCTGGATGGCAAGGCTGTGTCCTGGGGGTGATCAGCCCCTTAGGTAAATCCCAGACGTGGAGGAGGTGGTGATACGGGATGGAGCTGGAGCTGAGCAGGATCATGTCTCCAGGTGCTCTCTGTTAAGTTCAGCCTCCCGTGTGTGAAAAAGTGCTGGTAGTAAATGATGAGCAGAATTTAACCCTTATCATACTATAATGCAAAACAAAGGCACTTTCTAATATCTAAGGGCACAGAAGAGGTTGTCTAACATAGTCTATTTAAAGAAAGGGTTTTTTTTATGTAAATACATACTTGTGCACACATCCAAATCCATGTTTCTTTTTATTTGCATGGGGTTTTTCCAATATGTTTCAGTTTGGATCAGGCATTAAGGGCCCACACCGATACAATGGTGAAAGTCCTTATAATTGTTAAAGAATAAATATACTGTATGCCGGGTTTCTGGATATTGGGCATCTGTAACTTTCCCTTTGTTTTTATTGTTAAGTTGCTGTTAGTAGTTAATAGATAAAATGAAAGTGATATAGGTTATTTTCATGAAGCTCTTTAACTGAGTATATCTCAAATATAACAAAAGTAATTGTGCACTTTGGACATGATCCATGCTTCTGTTCGGCACAGACTTCCACAAGCTGCTTACCGTGTTTCCCCGATAATAAGACACTGTCTTATTATTTTTTGGGGGGCAAAAATCACCATAGGGCTTATTTTCAGGGTAGGGCTTATTTAAACCCCCCCTTCTTCCTCCTTCCTCCTTCCTCCCCCCAGCCTCCCCATCCTGTAACTTACCGTTCCTCTGGGCTTCACCTTCGCGGCTCTGCTGTGTGTCTG
>JABWIB010000314.1:69438-82742 GCA_016617825.1 Platyplectrum ornatum
TTTTTAGTAGGGCTTATTTTCGGGGTAGGGCTTATTTTAGCCCTATTCTTATAATTAGGGGTAGGGCTTAATTTCGGGATAGGTCTAATTATCGGGGAAACACGGTATATACAAGTGCCAATCTGCACGGGGACTTATAGTAGCACTATGGCAGCCTGTGTGAGGGCAATGCGACCTCCTTTGAGTTTTTTACTAGTAAATTACCGCAAAATGTTTACACTCTGCAAATAACTATGCGGGAAGTACTATCATGCTCAGTAAACTTAACCTTGTGTGGCATCTATAATAAGAACAGGTTTAAATACACATGTTTCTTTCATTACAAACTTAGGACACATAGCCACAACAAGTGGTACAGATCCAACAGGTGGATGGCACTGCTAAGAAGGACAGGTGGCCACTAACAGACTAGAATGCAACATGGTGTCAACAATGAATCACTAAGATTCTGTACTTCAAGGCAAATCTAAATATAAGCCACACACGGTTGAGAAAAATAACCAGCTCTGTCACTAGCCCAATCTCAGGGACAAAACGCAACAAATGTCTCCACTTCACACCTGTCTTATGTGCATATGTTTATATTGGGGGGATGGGGGTAATGTGGGGAATGGGCAGAATTGTACATTACTCTATGAACTAGTATATACATTCCTCATCAATTAATGTATTTTATGTTTAGAAGCTGTCAAATATATGCATATAATGTATATATAAAGTTATTTACTGGTTACTATCTATCTGCAAAAGACGCTATAATGGGGATTGGAAGGGACTATCCTCCTGTATGTATCTTTTGTTAGTGTCACCCACCTTTGTCTCTTTTTAAAATGAAACCTTATAACACCATTCATTCCACAGTATCACAAATGTATTGACACCGATGAAAATGCAATTCTTGTCATAGTTATGGGAAGTATCAACAACACCTGTGACAGCTTTGCTTTCCTTCCACAGGTAATAGAATTTGATGATGGATCTGGTTCCGTACTAAGAATACAACCTTTACGTACACCAAGAGATGAGGCAATATATGAATGTGTTGCATCCAACAGTGTTGGAGAAGTTAGTGTGACTACCAGGCTCATAGTACTACGAGGTAAGATGTTGTCTGTGTTCCAGAAATGGTTTAAATGCCAAACGTTTCCATCCATGGCGCTTAACATCATTCTGGTCTGCATCCTGAAACTGCTTACAGGGCTTATGAATCTCAAACCAAACTCTTGTGTGTTATACATATTCATTGTTTATGTTTAAAACAAAAATAACAGCAGCAAATGTCCTACACATACAGCTTTCCACAAACAATACAAATGTACTGCTGTGGTCACACTGTGTGTACCTAGCATAAAGTAGCGGTAAAATATTTATTTACTGTGACCATTGAATACACACCGTCAATCTCCATGCTCTCAGCCTCATTGAAATAGATTTGAAAGTTTATCGATTCATGTCACTGTGTTTCCCTACTGCTTCTTTAAGACACAGTGATGCTTCATAACACATTCCACTGCTATCCCTCTCTCTATAATGTGTGATGAAACATAATACATTACTGTGTCTTGGAGAGACAAGAGAACTGCATGGTACCGAAGATCTAGAAACCTGTCAAATCCGTTACCCTGCAGGCTAAGAGTAAGGAGATCAATAGTGCAAAGACTGTACCCACCTACACTCAGAGATTCACAGGTAGGTAAGTGTAAATAAGAAATCAAAGACTTTTATTGGGTGGAAAATAAACAAAATCTTTACCGTAACACCTGTAGCTTCTCTACCAAGCTGTGAGCTTATTTTGTTGTCGTCTGTTTGTTTTCGTATTTTTTGACGATTTGAGGCCTCAAAAATCATTCATCTACTTTGCCAAGGTTTTTTTTCTTAGTCTTATTTTCTACAGATACACTTTGATTAACAATGATTAGTGCAAATATGTCCCTATAACTACTGTATGTCACTCCATTTAGCACCCATAAGAAACAAGATGTGACTTGTATGGACTGGAAAAAAACATTGCTGTCAAGTGCGATTAGCACCGTCAAAGCATGGCTTTTCCTAAAACAACATGCTGAAAAGAAGCTGTAAATGGTGTTATTTATAGTGGCAAGCTTTCAAAGCTTCTATCTTTCATTGATGACATTTTAAGTCTATGGTCTTCAATTCAGTGCATTTAGGGGCCAATTGACAATAATAACAGCCATTGATCAGTCAGTGGTTTGGTTTTTAACAGTAGATAATGGCATGATACCACAGATTGTTCTGTTTATAAAGTATACTTTGCATGTGTAGAATTGTACTTGAATTCCCATTTCAATCTGGAAAGCACTGTTTCTGCATGCTCATATTGATACACTGTGTAGAGTGTCGAGAGACCAAAAGGAAGGCAAACCAAATTATATGCTCCTCAGTAAAAAATAGGTATTAGAAGTAAGCTTCCATCTTTGCAAAATACAATTCATTGTATAAAATGACTTAAGCAAACGGTAGCATTGACAATTTGTAACCTTTTGACCAGAATTACCATGTTTATTACAGCTCTTTTTTTATTAATGCTGCTTTTTGGAAGATGAACACAGTTATGCCTGCTGAGAAAATAGCAGTTTGCCGTTTATTCTGTAGAGTGATCTCTGCTGGTGATCCAGGATTCATACATAGAGTGCCGCTGAGTGACGATAACACAAAGAAGCTTTTTTTCCCCGTTGTAAATGACTGCAATAAATAAGTACGTTTTCAGGAGAATAGGAAACCCACTAGGTTTGGAGTGCTTTTTACTTGAAATAATTCATAACAGAATCCGTTTTACAGTTTATTAAAATTATTAAACAAACTTTTACTTACTGAATGTAAGACTCTAAAGTGGCACAGTCATGCAGGCAGGGGAAGCAATCAGCTTTCTTTCCCACCAGAATTGACAATTATGGAGTATAGATTGTNCCTTGCCTCAATCTATCTTCAATTTAAGCTCATCTTTTGCTGCTACAGAGTGGTTGCCAGCAAGTCATTCCGTGCCACATTCTCACTGTGTTAAATCATNCTCACTGTTTGTAAAGTTTTCATTTCTGTCCCATGATGTAGCAGGGTGTGTACTGTAGCAAAATATTCCTGCACCCACTTGTGTGAATCCCCTCACATAACGTGTGCACTACAGTGTATGGCTATTTGTAGGGACATAAAGCAGTCAGCCGCTTCAGACTGGCAGGGTTGACCCACTGCTATCCTTTGATAACGCCACATGGGAGAGGGTTCCTTATGAACCTCACATATAACCTATGTGAGTTGCAACATACTTTTTGGGGGGATCTGAGTGTTTGATCGGATATATTATTATTATTATAAGAAATATTGCAAAAACAAAAAGCCTACTCTTGTTACTGTATTTTTGTACACTTTATTCACAGTCCCTGCTGTTAAACTGCAATGCCTGATAAATTAGTGCCATAAAATGGACATTTCTAAGAAGACACTGCCAACATGCCTTAACCTCTGTAGTCTCTGAGAAAAGATTAATTCAGTCCTTTTGGCCATCAAATTGTTGGCTTCTTAAGTAAAGTTGTTAATAGGTTTAAATTAGCTCATTGTGCACTTATTAGTATTTCAATTAAACAAAAATAGTGGGCATGCTGGGTAATTGCTTGCAGTCCATCCATCAGACTTCTATGCAGAATAATATTTATAAAGCATCCCCAATTTAGGTACTTGCACACCATGTAATATAGGCATAAGATATTGGGTAATTAGCATAGCCCATATCCATGCTTAGAGAGTAACATGTGTAACCTCANCCATGCCGAGGGCTGGAACTGTCATATTTAGCCATTTTATGTAATAAATAGGTCATAAAAAGCTGAATATTTAAAATAGGGAAAATAATTTCATTAATAAAGGGAACAAAAGCACTTTATTGATATGATTCATTCATTTTCCAGCAACTGGTTATAGAAGGATGATTTCATTGCTCTGCAGTAATTGATTGTTGAGATCTGAAATTTGATTATTGTGAGGAATACACATTGAAGGAAGTGCAATAGCACTGAGAGCACTTTGCTATGTTATGTTTGAAAATCAAACACGCAGGATTAAAGTAGGCTCCTGAAACAAATCAGTTTGTGGCTCCTGTGGGGTAATGCATGGCATTACGGCTTATTGTGTTTGATCTGATTTCTTGATAAAGGTATCGGTGGCACCACGTCAAGTGTTAATACTTGCTGCCTGGCTAGGGTTTCATTAATCTCCTCTCTTCAATGTGTGACAGACCCTTCTAGCTACTGAAGAGTCAATATTTTACTCAGTAATACATTAGTGGAGTTACCTCTTACCAGCTTAATCACAAATATCAATATTTTCTAGAGTGCTTTTCCCCCCACTGATCCATATATAAATAAGGTGTTAAAATAACAGTGTATGAGTTTTGTTTGTATACTAATTGTGTATCAAAGTTACTCATAAATGAATCAAAATTGTGCTACATCAGTCAGTACTAAATGATTGTATGTGCTGCTTATGTATATGAGCTGGTTGTATCATTTACAAGCCTATACTTTGAATTGATTATTGAATTGGACCCACCGAGTTTGCAGAATGAGAACACGTGCAAAATAATTTCCGTTCTGACCCATACTACTTTGGGGTGATACTCTGATTAGCGTATAGTAAGTATACGACTCATACACTTCTTCAACTTCAGCAACATGTTAGAATCTGATTAGTGAAACGATTTGGGATTATATATATATATATATACTGTATATATCCGAGTATAAGCCAACCTGAATATAAGCCGAGGCACCTAATTCCACCTAAAAAAACTGGGATAACTTATTGACTCGAGTATAAGCCTCCCCCCCAGTATATCTGTCTGTCACCCCTGTGAAAGGCTCATGTCACTGATGGATCATTGCCTCCATAGGACTGAATTGTCTCTTGTCTCCATATCCCAGCTCATATCGATCTTCCCCTATATGTCTTTATTGTCCCACTGTTTCCTGCATGTGCAGGGTTAATATAAAGCAATGTAAAGCTCCTGTGCCATTGTGTAACCCATACAGCACACTATCATGCCTGTGTCAGCACTGTGGACTATGGTGGGTGAGAGGCATGCTCTGTGGAGTGTGGTGGATGAGTGGCATGCTGCATGCCAGTGTCAGTGTCACACTCTCCCTCTACTTTACATTAGCTCCATCGTAGCTGTGAGCAGCATGTGCAGCTCTGGTATCTGGGGACATATAAGTAAACACTGAAGACATAAGATGGCTGCACTCCGANTGAGGACATAAGGCCTTGTGCTGAAACTTGTGCTGAAAAACTCTGCTTATACTCGGGTATATACTGTATATACAGTGCTAAAGCTGTGTTAGGTTACATATTTGTTATACAGTAATAAAATGAAAGAGGCAGCGATCAATAAGGTTGGAGTGTAATATTTGATGATTGGGATTCTTTATGAGTTTTTCCTTGTTCCGTCATGTTCTTGAATGAAAATAGACTTATTTATTACATAAAATAAATAAGAAGTTTTTTTTCTCTCCTTTCTAAATAAGTGAAAGACAATAACTAAAAAGTAATAGGTTTTTCACTGAAGCAATTTTAATGCACATTTTTACTGTTGCCATTTTACTATCTAGTGTAATGACTGTGGACATTTTTATTGTTTGGAAAATGAGTTATCTAAAAAGAATCAAGTAGTGATTGTGAACAATTGTTTTTGCTGTAATTTCCCCATTTGTGATAAGTTGCCTTTTTGCTGACGGGAAGGATAAAGGTTGCAAAGCCACAAATTGGCATGAAATCTTTTTCGATTGGATTCTTTAACTAAAAGTGTGAATAATGTGAGCCTACAAATCTGATTGGCAGAGTTAATACAAATTTTGTTTTCAGATAATGGGAAGGAAAAGGTAAAAGGCTAACAGCTTACTTTGTGCATTTAGCAATAAATATGGATTTGTTGGACTCAGCTGGCTGGGAGCTCCATGTAATTCGTTTTNCTTAGTTTTTTCTTTTTTATCTTTATTTTCTTCAGTATTTTAGAGGAGGTTTATCACTTTCATATCAGTGCTTAGACCAAAAACACACACAAGTGTAAACACAGCTTTACACTTTATGAATTAATGACATTTCCCACATAACATACAGCTGCTACTTACTATAGTAAATAAAATACATAGTACTGGATACAGCTTTACATAAGTTAACACTGTGTTACTGGATCGTACNGAGCACTGAGCACTGTTACCATACAACCTGGCTGATCCATTTTATAATAAATAGCACTTACCCTTATGTATTAATACCCAATCTCCTATAGAGTGTAAGCTTGCGGCCAGGGACCTCTCCCCCAACTATTCTATCTATTCTAAATTGAGGATATTTTAGATATATTTCCAACCAAATCCAAGAAAATACCTATAAATATTTGGCAATGTTTGCCTGTTTATGAAGAAAACAGGTCATAATGTGAACCCATAAGAATGCTAGGAAAAACATTTCCACAATAACGTGGATGCTAAAATTGTAAAATCTAATTTTATAAAAATAAGAATATAATTTAAAGTGATTGCAGAAATGTTCTCCGTTTATCCAAAGGGAAAAAAACAGCATAAGTATGCATTGGTTTCTCTAGGTGAAAGTGGCAAATTGGTGTTGTAACTCATAGAAACAAATGAGATATTTACTTGCATTAGTTTAACTAGCATTGCAGTTGATTGGTTGCTCNTGGCTATAGTGCATCTGTGCCATTTTCAGATTTGTTTTTATTAATTAANCCCGTTCATCTATACTGGGGTAGTCTGACCTAGTACTGGAACATTTTCTCTGTTGCTTAAATCATCATGGGAATGCAAATGTTTCACTCAAATAGCTGACTTACAAAAATAACAGTTGTTTCTCATAAACACCACCACAAAATGAAAACATACCCCTAAGGTTATTGTTATTGCTGCTTTAAAATTACAGACCTTAGGTTTACTTGTTAAGGCTTGATATTTGCATTTCCCTGTAATAAAAAGAATGTTTATTTGATGTATTTTAAATGGCTTTTTAGCTCATTTTCATGAAATTTGGCAACAAGAACACAGTTCCATAAAACAAAATGGGATCTGGATAAAGCTGTCTTGCAAATGGAATTCCTAAAACATTTCCTTTATTTTATTGACTACCAATGGTTTTTTTTTTTGTCTTTTTTTCAAGCATTTTTTCATCTCCTGTCGTACATTCTTATTTCTGTATGTGTAAGGAACACTCATACAGTGACCTTCTTTTATCCAAAACAATACTTAGTTTTCTGTGCCCTTTGGTTAGTACATAATGAACAATCTATTTTCCATGCCACACTATTAAAGCAATGCATTGTGGGGAATTGTCTCTTTACCATTTCACAGCACCATTAATAATTGCAGAGTTTGATTAAAATTGCCGCCTATTATTTATAGTAATTGCAACTTTCAAATAAAAATGTCAGGCTGGTATATAGCTCATCTAATGTGTTGATATGAATATAAATGCTTAGTTATATCAGGCAAAAGACTGAGGAGAACATTTTCGGAAAGCCAAACTCAGAATCAACAAACTAAGTAACACATATTTTACCACAAAATATGTTAAAGTGACAAAACAAATGCAAAACAGAATATTACAGCAGAATATGTTCCCATAATATAAGGTTACCATTACTTCAATTCAGATTTGATAATTGAACACACACTTTAGTGTTACTTATGTTCACAAATGTGGCAACTATACTAAGCATGATGCTGATCCATTTATATGTTTATCTCTTAGTTGTGTACAAGTGTTCAGTGGTGTAACACTATATTATAATGCTGATATGGGAGGACGTTTACAGACTTATTTTAAGTTGATTCATAGTGCACAGAGCGGATCTGATATTGAAAATNTGTGTGTCTTTTTCATCAGGTTGGATTGCTAATAACACCACTGGGGGTAAATTTATTNAACAGCGATTTGGTCAGATCACTGTGGCGAGTCAATTTGGGTTGAGATTTGGCCATTTTGCAATTCACTAAGCAACAATTTCATGTCAAATCAGCGATTAAACATGGCGATTTCTAACATGACCGTCATAGACCTTTAGGTACTTACTAAGCTGTGATTTGCCAAATCAATACTTTTTTTTAGCTGAAATTGCCAATAACAATTGAGGTGCCATCAAAAGAGGTGCCTTTCCCAAGTGAAGTGACCCAAATCATGCATTTATAGAAAGGCCTGTATTAGCCAAGAGACAAACAAAACTACGCTAAATCACAAAGTCACACCCACCATCTCAAGCACACCAGCAATAAAAATTGGGCTAAAATTGGTTAAAAAAACAAAAACAAAAAACCCCCAGAAAAATAATAATAAAATAAATACCCCCAAAAAACAAGAACACAACAAATGATATACAAACTTACTCTCAATCCANTCTATTTTTAAAACTGAATTATCTCCCTGACTATTTTCCCCAAGTCCCAAAATTAAATATGGAGGTGTGGGTATTTTTAAGGCACCAATTTGAACTTTCACAATTTTACCATGATCTGCATACAAGTCTCCCAAAATAATGATGAAATCCCCCGTTCAGAATAGATGCTTAGTAAATTCTCAAAATCACTTCTTGAAATCAATGAAAAATTGCTACAAATTGCATCATTTTTAAATCCTAGGAAATATTACTGCTGTGTAAATCTACCCCCTAGAGTCCAGACTCCAGAAGGATTTTTTGTGCTTTCTTTATTTAATAGTCTTGTATAATTCTGTTTGTTTTAAATACATTTTTGTTAGCTCACTGTCATGCTCTTTGTTATGATGAAATAAATAGAATTGGTGACTGATGATTGTTGGATATGTGGGTGAAAGTTCTGGCTCAAGTAAGACTTGTATAGTTTGGATTATGTAGTTTTTATATAGCAAGTATAAAACTTCTGAATAATGCCCCATTCACACTGCGACAAGAAACCCGGGTATTTCAGTCAAACTCCTGGATTTTTCAGGGATTGTGAAGAGTGCCTTTTGAAAAACCCGGGTCTGGTCACCTGGTAATTCTCTGGTCGCCTTCAGTCTGAACATTGCTACCCAGGTTTTTCAACCCAAGTAGTTCTATAAAGAGTTTATTGGCTGTAAAAACAACATGATTGTTGTATGCCAGCCAATAACGGAGAAAACCATTAACAGCTCCTATGCTGTTAATTGTCAGTTTTTATCAATGATCTACTCGGGTTCAGTGTGAATGGAGTAGACCCAGGTATTTTAATAAATATATGTAAAATACCCGGGTAGAATCTGAAGTGTGAATGAGGTTATTGCTCTGGGAAATTCTGAGCCCCAGCAAATTGCCTGAGTGGAATTCCCGGGTTGTCAGTGTGAACGTGGTATTTCTGAATGCTTTGGTAATTAAAGCATGAAATCAGATATACCAATGCTTGACGAATTTGCAATTGATTTTGTACAGTACAGTTTCCTATATCTGATTAATTAATGAGCCATAATTATGAAATACTGTTGTGCTTTTAATTAAAACTAACATGTAAACTGCAGTAAATATTTGGTTAGTGTCCAGCTATGTTTGCCATGTAATGTAACATTCATTTGTGCCTTGCTCTGTTCCATTTAAATATGTATATTACTTTTCAATGCAGCTTGTCTTATTTATTACATGTTACAAAGAAAAATATTTTTTTTAGTGCAAGTGCAAACATCTAGGCTTGCGAAAGGAACAAAAATGTTCTGACTGAAAATGCACATTTGTTTGAACTTGGTACAACAATAAAACAATAAAATTATTATTATACAGATATAGCATATTATATATATATATATATATATATATATATATATATATATTTATTTATTTATTTATTTATTACTTGAAATACAAAGTATGGATTTTACAATAAACACATATCCCAATGTGTTCAAATTGGGATAGGGTATTGGCAAGGGTATTGTTACTTGTTAGGATGGTCTTCTGAAGTGCTAGGGTGTTCTTAACCAACTTTTAACTTGTCCTTGATAACTGCCTCTGTTGCTTGTATAATAAGCTGGGGCACTCCACCTTAACTTCTGACAATTTCAAAGAAACAGGATGACAGCTGAACTGATCAAACACGGTCTGTTCTGTCCAAGCAGAATTTCTGGGAGATGTGTTATTACATAAACATTTTCAAGCACCTATAGACCCACCTATTTTGTANCATAGCTTGAATGAATACATAAAATTACTATTAAGTAAATAGTAAGTAAAACTAAGTGAAAGCAATATTTCCTGATCATAATCCAATTATCACTTTTTAGACTTTGTGGTCCTTTTAGTTTTTTTTTTTTGCAAACTATATAGGATATATCATAGCCAACCCATTGCAAACATTGAAGGTCGGCTATATAGTAATTTATATTCCATATGTGAAATACAGGTTTTTTTCTGCTTCACAATCTTAATGGGGTATACTAAAACATCCACGATCCTTGCTAAGCGAAAGTATTGCCTGAAGCTTTTTATTTTTTTATTTATTTACTTTTTCAATGAGATGTGCTGGGCTGGGGAATGAAGGATTAGGTTTGCAATTCCCTTTAAGAGTAATGGGAATTATGTAGCTAATCCCTCATACATAATCTTGAAAATGAACCTCCGAGTCTAAACCTAATGCATGGGATTTAAAAACAAAAATAAATAACTTGCTACTCAGTATATTGCATACATCCACACAGCAGTTGTCTTAAATAGACTGAGCTGGAGAGTGCTTGCTAATCCCTGTGGTGCTGGTAGGTCTTGCAACACATTGTATTGAAGGCAACCTCTTTTGCATTGATAGGATAGTGAAAAAAGCACATCCATGAACCAGTTTTGTGATGCCTACATCCTGACTCACCAGGAAACGAAAGACCATCTAACNAAATACAGCAGTATGATTTTAATACTCTTTTACATTAATTAAAAGAAAACCTTGATTAAATAGTAGTAGGTATTTTGTGTTTTATTCCACTCTGCACTTAATAAGAATGTAGTATGGAATTTAGGAGAATGAATGAAGCTTAATACATTTGTTATTCTATCTATATTTATTATTTATAACATACAGTTATTAATATTAATTATTGTATGTTACTGTCACCATTTATCAGCAGCTCTTTCAACACACCCATGAGGTGGATGACCAGTGTCTTTTTCGTATTTGGGTTGTTGTCAGTAGCTCCAATCACCTCCTTTTCTTTCTGGTCTGATTTATAATCACTTTTACATTTCAAGATGGGTTTAAAGTTTTTCTATCATCAATCTAGCTATTCCAAGGCTTTTGGGTGCACTATTTTTATAATCTTCCCACAAGGTGCTAAGTATATAAGTTTGTACCTGTGCCAACATACAGCTGGCTATGAGAGATTAAAGATTTATGCCAGCAACTTTTAATGATTGTCCTTGTTCTTTATTTATGGTCATGGCAAAGGAAAGCTGAACAGGGAATTGTTGTCACTAAAAGCCAAAAGGGCATATCAGATAGATTAAGAAGAACACACGATATGAATACAGTTTTCCCTTCATGCAACAACTAAGTCATTAAGGGCTGATCATTTTGTGAACATTCAGTACATGCTTTCTTAGTTAAAGTTTTGCCCAGCATATACCAACAGGAGGACTGACCAGGATCTCAACCCCCTAGATCCAACNGGACCACCTTGCGTTGGTTTTATTTCAGTCAGTTCAAGAATTTATATATAAAATAAGGAAATTATGTTTTATTTTTTACTTTGATTCCTTCTTCTGTCAAACCTAATACCATTAGCATAAACAATAAACATTTACTATTTTTATATAAATATTTTAAGGAACAAAAATAATGCAATCCAACATATTACACGTTGCACATAGTATTTTATTATGCTCCCAAATATTTATCCTGCCTAATCCTAAGTGAAAATCCAATATTCCTCACAAAGCACCCTCAATTCATCAAAAGTAATATGTTAAATAAACTGTACTACAGTATTTTATTCTATCGGACACCTGGAGGCTATCATATTACAGAGATGTTAAAGATTGCTTCTTTTATGTATTAGCCCATGGAAATGATTACACTTTTGAAATGCTTCAAGATCATTTAATATAATGGACTTTATATATTGTAGTGTGCCTTGGCCATATCTAGTACAGAGCACTCATCCAGCTTGAACTCCATCTGTATCTAGTTCTTTATCCATTAATTTTCCCCTGACCTTGGGCATAAAATATATGCACTTCTGATGCAGTGTGCTTTGTGCAGACAAAGAAGAATAGCATAACCAATCCATCACCATTATGAATGATACAACTTAAAACAAACATGGGTCAGAGATATATATTTTAGAAGCATATTTGTATTGATCGTATCACTATCCTGGGCTTAAAGGGGAAAACACTCACAGGTTATAAATGATGAACAAAGCGTCAACAAATTACCTTCGTACTATTGAAATAGCCACTAGCATTGCCTNAGACTTATCCATCATCTCTGAAAACAAAATAAACCGTGCAGCTGAAAATGAGCAAAGTATCTCTGTGTTCTGAAGTCACAAAACTTTGCTACAGCACACATTAAGAGAAGCTTATGGTTAGCCAAAGAATCAGTCTTTGTTTTGAAATAGTTAATAAATGCATTTTCTTTGATACTCAACTAGGTACTTTATAATTTAAGCAAGGTACCATTATCACAATGCAATTTGCTAGAAAGCATTACCCAGGCTAACCACTACCTTTGTACACATTCATTTATTGCTTAAAGCTTTGCCATATTTCACAGTAATAGCTTTACTAAATCCAATTAGNGAAGTATACTTTGCATCATAGCAGTATATATTCTGCATTCACATTTAATGTAGTCAGAATATATTTGTCTAATATACAACGCAAACTGCCTTGACCTGGAAAATAGGTAATAACATTCATGAACGATTAGCTAGTCATGAAATGTACATATATTTACACTAATGTGTGTGGCTCCCATCAAACAATATATGCGGTATATATCCATGTCAAACTGCAGATATGTCATGGGTCAGATTATTAGTGTTTATTCTATGAATCATTTTTTTTAACCGTTCTGATGTTTTTAAAATTATTTACTTAAGAAACGTGANCATTGTTTTACATTCATTTAGTAANTTTCTGGGAANAGACCACAAATTATAACTAGTGGNACATACTAACTGCTTTAAATGACCATTCTACAGTCATAGTACATATGCTAGGAAAACACCCAGAAAAATACATGTGTGTTTCACTAGCTTTTAAGGTCACTGTTGCCTTTACTAAATGTAAGCATAAGGACCACGGCCTAAATTCACTAAGC
>JABWIB010000314.1:83556-123240 GCA_016617825.1 Platyplectrum ornatum
CAAAATTCAATACAGAAATGTAAAACTGGTTGCAAGTTTGTCATATTCTGTCTGGTTTATGAAGCATCAACTTAGAATCTAGGTCAGAATTTGTGTTACTGCTATAAAATGGTAATGTTCTCATGGGAACCGAGATTAAAACAAAGATTTACCATAAGGTTTCACTAAAATCTAGGAACCACAAGTAAAGCATCTATTATACAGTAGACTAGACTGCTTTAATATATGCAGTTTAATATCTCTACATATGGTAAATTGTGTTTTTCTGTTTGCTCCTCTTCCTTTGCTATTTAATGACTATGCTTTCTCTTTTTTTTCTTCTGAGAAATATTGTGAAATGGAACAATAACAATAGCAAAGCAATATGGCTAGAAATTGCAATATTAATTTTAGAAATATTACATTGACCTTTTTCATCAGGAAAAGAATACCTTATCTTTTGAGGTCCTTAGTTTTGCTTTGTCAAAGGTCAAGAGTCAGCATTTCAAAATCACTGTACTTATAGCCATCTGAAACAGCTGTGTGCGGCCATCAGATTGCCAATTTCTAGGCAGGTGATATGTTCAATGCTGAAATCAAAAGGTCTTCAGAGAGATGAAAGGAACCTTTTTCCTCTCGCTGGAGAATCGCCGGACTGAGCGTGAAACTACACATATACAGTACATATATTTCAATGTCATTGTAATGATCTTTTATTAGATACCCATGCTGATGTATCATTTTGTACATGCTAATTCTGTTTCAGTAATATTATGAGCACAGATATAATTTGACTTCATACTGGAAATCTACAGCATGCAAGGTGTTGCCATACTATATTTGACTGTTATGTAGTTCGATACACGTTTTAGCTGTGTGAAATGTAGGAAAACATATTTTAAGTTACATTTAAAAAAAAAATGTATTATAATAAAAGTGCAAGAAGATAATTCATTTATTTTTCACATAGATACAGCTGGCACCTATATATATATATATATATATATATATATATATATATATATATATATTTGTGTGTGTGTATTAGTCCAAAATAGAGTAGCACACACAGACTTTTGTTTGAAAAATAATTATGGCTTTTTATTCATTTCAAATCCAAATGACCGCATTAATACATGGTCGACATTTCAACTGGAGACTTCTGTCATTCAATACAGTATGAAATACACTGAACAGAAACAATACAGACAATAAATATACCTATACATATTTTTTTTTATATATACTTTTTATTTTTTTTTTATTTTTTTTTTTACTGTTCTGACAAGCTTCCAACCCATAATATCAGTTGGTTTGTAGTTTTGATGGGAGCAGGGAAATCATATTATTGTGTACCCATCTTCCCATCCTTTCTCCATTCTTTTCCTGCTTTGATTTTGCTTATTCAGGCACAGCACTGTCTTGTAGTGTGTTTTGTTTGCTTATTCTGCCTTGTCCATGAACTTGGACAGTTGAAAATTGTTGCACCAAGGTACAATATGGTACAAGTGGTGTTGAGCTGAGGTTTTGATGTTTTTTTTCTTTCTGTCATTATACTTGCTTAGTTTTATTAAAAGACATCACTGAGTTTATCCTTGATTTGTGAACTCAATACNAGACACACATGCCCGCACTAGTATTTTCATGATTTACTATATTTGATTTGTAATTATTCCTACAAGCCTAATGACTCATTGTATAAAATGTTATACAGAGAAAAAATTTTGTTTAATCCGACTGCAGTGCAGAAATTCTAAAGGAACATGAGGAAAAAGTGACTGTCAAAACCACAGGGAAAGAAGAGTTGTTCCACTAATTTAAAGCATTTACGTATATAATTCCCTTGAGTGAGGTAAGCCTATTTAAGAATTATGGCAGTTCTAAAACCAGGCACTGACCGCCATTACCTCANTGCTCTTTGCAAAAGAAGATAAATTAATTGGCTGTTACAATCTCAAATCGCAATACTTTTCATGGTGTGGCTAAATCACTTCTTAAATAAGAAAAAAAGAGAAATAGTTTCATATATGGGTTAATAAATACACATTTTTAGCCTTACTATCGCTTTGAAACAAGTCCATAAATATGACATAATACTAGTGTATGAATTTGACTTTAATATTATATTTCACTTTTTCTCCAATGTTGGTGGTGGCTGCATCTACATATTTGGTTGCAAATTACATTTGAAAGGAGGGTAGGCGCTATGGGAAGAATGAAAAAATCCATTACTTACAGCAACAGACCTATGTGTCAGAAAGGGTAGGAAAAACTCCACAAACAGAAAACCAATATGGTTTCCAAAACGGGTAGCAGGTATAGCAAAAGCAAAACAGATGGCCTTGAGGAAATAAAGAAAACTTCTTAAATATTATAAGGGAGTATCTTGCAAAGCAAAATGAAAGCTGCAAAGCTGAGAAGAACTAAAAACAAAAGGANGTATTATAAGGCAGAACAATGAATGGGAGTCTTTGCAAGAGTGCAAGAGAATGAGTTTCAAATTGTAATAATATTGATACAAGGGAGAGTAATTACAAATAATTTCCCTTAGTAGATTAGAAATGGAAATCAAATTAATCTGCATTATGGGATACATTCTAAGATACTAAAGGGGTGCACATTACTCAACCAGTCACTTTTCACAAAAAGTGAAATTCAGGAGAAAGCTGGAAACAGCTGATCAGTAAGTATTAATAATAAGTAGATTGATGTAAATGTGTTAAACAAATCATCAGGGACATNCCAATATGTATCCCTACTTTAAGTTTTCAACATTGTCCATTCTTAAAATGCCGTTGTTTTTCACTCCAAGCATTCAAAAATTATGTATTTTAAAGGTCTGGATTCGGTCCATAATGAACAGTTAATGAATACAAATATTAAACAATACCCAAAAACACGTTATTGGTGAAAACCCCTTCAACTAATTGTTTTATTACACAGTCTCTTTAGGTTCGCTAAACCTAGGGATATTCCTAAACTGTTACTCCTAGAAAGCCCATGTTTTTTATGTGTTCACTGTTTATCAAATGGCAAGTGTAGAATTGTTCTGTGTATGCAGGAAAATAAGATGACATCACCGCTTTGGCGTTCACTAGAGAACTGGTATCCGTGATACAGTGCATGAATGCTTACTGAATAGACAATGCAGCATCATTAGGAGAAGGTTTTCTGGCNCATGGAAATCACTCCTAGTAATAGGAACAATGAATTTCTCATCATATTAACATAAATTTGCACGTCCTGTTTTTAAATTTGTGCTTCAATAACAAGCAGAAATGACATGATTGCAAGTGAGGGCAATTTTTCTTTGACCAAGCTGTAACTAACTAACTAAATAAATATATACAAACACAGTGCGGTTGCAGTAAGTATTTTTTTTCTCAAAATGGTGTGTTTCCCTAGGTTTTAAACACAGAGGCTCAGCCCACCTACTACAGGACATTAGTGCACCANGCTTTGTTTATAGTAACAGATAGGGACTCTGGCTATACCTCCAGCTACTACTACTACTTGCGCGGCATGCTAATTATATCAACCTCCCCTCATTTCCACTGATTTCCTGGCCCCTGACTTTCTGATCACTTAAAATGACGGCAGATCAGAAGTGTGAAATATTTGAGGTTGTGCAGCCACATTCCAATAGTGGCCGAATGCAAAAAGTGGATATTATTCAATTATAATACAGGACCTTTTTGGAAGTCTGAATTTTTATGTTGTGCACAGTGAAATTGTGTTTTAGGTAATATTCCCAAGGGTAGATAATTTTATTATTTTTAAATACTGTTGAGTATTAGTAAATAAAAAAATTATNATTATAAAGGCACAGATTTATTTTTGAGACTAAACTGTTCTTGACGTAAAGCTTCAACCACAGCTNTTGTAAAGCGAAATATTTTCTACACCATTCTGCAGTTTTCCCTTTACCCTAGCATACTACATTAAATAAGGATGCTTTATGTTTTTTTCATATGTATTGGAATCCTTTCTTACATTGCTGGTACATTTTCTTGTGCANAAGAGAATTGATCAAGCCCAGCTGATAATAGCATTGGTGTAAGCCTCAGATAGCAGAGGTGGCGTAATCTCAGTGGCGGAAAGTGTAGTCCTCTAAATGACAGTGTTTTTCCCTGCTTCTCTCCAGTGGAGACTGAGGATAATAGTAGGGTTATGTACACCGAAANCCAGTGTTTGTTGATGTATCTTGAAGAAGATGGTAGGCTATATGTACAGAGTGAAAAGTATCCTACTGTCTTTTAGGAAGTCTCTTGTATTCTTTACATGATAGTGCTAGTTTCCTAATACAGTCAAAGTGGCTATATTACTAGAACAAACTGAATAGAAACAAAAGGGTNAAAACACATGACAAGTGCAAATTAATTTACCTTCTTTTCCATGCTGTATTATTATTTTTCTTATAGTTTACAAACAGCGATCAGCATTTTTTAACACTACAATTTAAATTTGAATGAGAAAACTCGCAATAAATTATGGCTTCATAGGTTTTCCTTGCTTCCTCTTGCAGTTCAACTAGTTTTGCTGAGGTGCACATTTCCTCCAATTTTGCTGTTCCAAAGCAAAAGAGTCTTCCTATGGGTCAGCNACAATAGTAACACACATGGAAATACTTAAGCTGCACAATAATTATAGCAACTGCAGTCTGGCCTTGTCCTAGGATTTGAATTAGTATGAATTTTGTACAGCTTCCCATTACCGCTATTAACAAATCTGCCTCCAAAAGTATCTTTGTGCAATATTATGTAACGTTTATCATATGATTGCAGAGAGATAATCATCCTAGGTATAATTGACATTGTTTTCGAGATTGTTTTATGTTAAATACTTCCATATATTTTCAAATACCTGACATCTGCATTGGTAATGTGCATTGTCAGTCATTCTGCAGCTGCTTTGTATGTTTAAAACTCATATTATGATATTTCTCATAAAATTGCAATGAAAAGTGTTTACTAAGATGAATTGTGTATAAGGGAGATGGTTAAAATATAATTATTTTTTTAAAACAAGCACTGGAAATTCTTTCCATGCTAAATGGGTTAATGAAAGTGTGTTGCATATTCTCTCTTATTTTACATAGCACTAATTCTTCTTATGTCTTCTTGACATTAAGCTGCAATCTAGATAGATAATAGATTTATTTTTAACAGATTATAAATAAACATTTTAAATGTATGGGTTTTTATCTTAAATGAAGGGTTTTAATTTATATACCTTTGTTTTACCAAGGGCAGCATTTGTACCGCAGAGAAGGCGTTGCTAGTGCTTTCCTACCACGTATCATTTAGCCTTCATTTATTTAGAATTATTTATTATTATTATTATTATTATNATTATTACTTGCATACTATGCAGTTTCTCTGGTAAATGGGATCATTCACATTACTAGCTACCCAATAGAATTAAAAGTTTATATTCCATACTAGCTAGACAAGCATACCTAAAAACACATCTTAAGCATAATCTAAGCTTGTAGCATGACTATGGAGTGTGTGAGGAATTCTGACCAAGGCAAAGACAGGTGAAACACACAAACTCCACATGGAAGGTTTATGGTCAGATTTGAACCCGTAGGCCACGGGTTTCTGTATGTCACTTTTTTATTTCTCTTGCATTAAAAGAGTATCTTATGCTACAATTGATTTTTTTTGTATTATTACTTTTGCCTATGTGCAATATATAGTCTGATATATTCAAAGTGCACTATTATACTACACATAACTCAGCTAATAACTTGTTTTAATTTTCAAAAAACAATGTATTACTGAGAAATCAGATATAATTTTTGGTAAAAAGCCANCATAGGACCATCTAATAATATTGAATTAGCATGCTTATCCAACTATCATTAATGTAAAGTAAAATGAAATNCAATCTATTTGACCTGTATATGTCTTTATGTACTTGATGTTAACATATTAGTCTGTTTNTGTGTCTTTTTTTCCAGAGGATCAAATCCCACTTGGTTTTCCCACCATAGACATGGGGCCTCAATTGAAAGTAGTGGAGCGCACTCGTACAGCCACAATGTTATGTGCAGCCAGTGGAAACCCTGACCCTGAAATAACTTGGTTCAAAGACTACCTACCGGTGGACACCAGCAACAGTAATGGTCGCATAAAACAGTTACGATCAGGTAAGGTCTTGCAGACACTAACTTTAACGCCTTTTCTTTCCTCTCACTTTATTATTTGATTTTATTTGTAGGTAAAGAATTATCCTCCTTCTTCTTTTCTCTTGTCTAATTTGGCGTGTTCTCAATGTGTGCGGTGTTTTTATGACTTGTTCCAAAGTCATTGTGTGTGTAAGTGTGCGTGTGTGTGTGTGTATTTATGTATGTATGTATGTGTTTACTTCTCATTTCCCACTGCTGTGACTGTACTTCAGTACCTTTCATTTATTTTATCGCTTTAATGCGCTATTGACAGATCCATTACTCTTTTTTTTGTCTTCCTTCTTTAATTTCAACAGACCTATATCAACATTAAACTTCATTCAGAATTTAGTAGTACATAAGGACATTTCCTTTTACAAACTTAACAACCAATAGACTCAAAAAGCCACNCAAGTTATTTACTTTTTTAAGGTAGTTTAAAGCTTGTAACAGAAAGTCAAAATGACTCTGCTAATCCTTGACTGAGAAATCAGATCTAATCAAGTTGTCTGCACACTTAATAACTCTAGCGTCTAATGAAGCCTGTGCTAGCTGTAAGATCCAGATCTCATAGCTTCTGAAGCTTATAGCATTTCTCTATAAACCGTACTCTATCTGGCTTATACCTTTTATTTGCTTACCCCAAGTTCAACTTTTTAACTGTTAAAACTGTTTTTAACTGGTTTTAACTGTTAAAATAATGTAAAATGTGGGGATTTTTTTGGTCCCTTTTGCTTTTTACAAACCAGCACTAAACAGAAGAATTCATTAGTTGTTTAATTGCCTTCTCTCCTACAAATCCTGGCTTTCTAAAGTGTCCTGTGGTTTTCCAAACGTCTTGTTTAGTGCTACCTGATTGTTGTCAGCAGCGCCTGTGTATACAATCTTTCTTAGTGTAACATATAGATATTAAAAAATGTGATTACTCAGATTTACAAAACTTTAACAAGTGCCAAACTTTAAAGAATATAATCATAATTTTATGCTGTCTTTCTTCTCTCCGTATTTAAATCTACAGAATCCATTGGTAAGTGCTTAGTCCTCCAGCGCACTTTCCCCCCACAAGTGTCCATACTTAGATCTGTCCTAGTAGCCTAAATACTGTTAAAATGCATGGCATGCATTTTACTACTATGACCTAGTGAAGTCACAAGACCTTTGTAGTGGTGCACACACCTTCACAAAACTATTGTTGTTTTAGCAAACCTAGTAAACACGAGGAGTTGTCCTTTAGCTTCACTGATCCTAAAATAGATGTTATACCTTGTACCACATTGTTTGTAACCAATGCCCTTCACCTAAACTGTTCAAGATGGATATGCTTTCTTGAAAGTCCTATCAACAGTATAAATTGCCTCTAAAGTGTACTTTGAGGCTTAAAAAGATCAACCCTCTTATAATAATTTTGTCTATACTAGTTGGAGAGGTGCAATGCCATTTTGGGTCCACTGCTCTTTGTGGTACAGTGCAATAGCATTTAGGACCTATTACCTCTATTCAGTATATTCCTGTTATCCTTTTCTATTCTGTAAGTCTAATTTAATTCTTCTTCCAAAGACTTAGTCTCCTTCTTCTGGTACTAATGATTCTTCTTTCTAATCTTATTTGCATTCATATTATCCACCCAGGTGGTACACCAATAAGAGGTAAGACTGCTGAACTGAGAGTTACAGAATGATCTTACTCATACTTTTTTGTCTTACCATTTTTATTGTATCTGTTCTTTATCATTTCATCAAATTCATTTTATTTCATATTATTTTATCAGTTTNTCATGTGTCTTAATCTATTATATTTCATTTAATATAATGATTTTTGTTTGTGATATGCTTCAAAGAAAGCATATCAAGGTCTTTTGACCAAAGCCCAGTCACAGCTTTCCATGTGTCCCTCTTTTTTTTCTTCTTTTTTCTTCTTCTTCTTTTTTTCTTTTTTTTTTTTTGTCCGACTGGTTGGAGAGAAAACTCTTTTTTCTTCCTTAGCTGTTCATGTTTTGGACCTATGCCACTTGGTCTAGGGAACAGTTGGAGACATGCAGAAGACATCCAGGAATATCATCTTTTTGATCTTGCATTACAGAGATGTTTTTGGTCTTGTAATTGTATTCTTCTATTTTTTCTTGTAGAAAAATTAAAAACAAACTTGACATTTCCCTCTTGCAAATTTACATAATTATTTTTCCCCCCTTAAATTTTCTTGAATTTGTTCACTGACTTTTTGGATCACTGATTCTCCAGGAGCTGGAAACAGGTTTACAACTTGGTATTTTAGAGGTATGCTTGTGGTACTGTTTTTGATGTACTGACACACTGTTTACAACTCTTCTTCTTTTGTTTTTTGTTTTTTTGTTGTTTTGTGACACCACACTGCTAATCCCACCTGTGGATTTTGATGGGTGTCTTAGGGGGCCTACTGAGGACCTCGAGCAGTGGTTGGTTGACTTCTTCGGGTCTTGGCAGTAGCCATTCTTTTATATATTTTGTATTTAAATTACTCTTTGTTTTCCAGCACAAATTCTTAAATTGTAAGTTGTACCAGACTGTCTTTCTTAAGAACCTGCATGTCTTAAAAGGAGTTTTGTTTCTTGAATAAATAATATATATAAATATATGGTAAATTAATANATTTTTCTTCTTACTTTTTTGTGCCAAACAGCCTTTTTGTTCTTGCTGTAATTTTTTGGCATTCCTCAATGTAATACTCTCTTAAATTTGTCCCAGTATCTTTTTAAAGAATTATTTAAATCTACTTATGTAAAAATAATAAATAAAAAAAATGGCAAAATATATATTTTATTTTAAAGCCATACTTCCTTGAAGCAAACTCACTCATTTCCATTTTAATAAAATTTTAATTGTAAATATATAAATATATTTCTGTTGCACTTGTTTTTCTTTATTTTAAAGTACTAATTGATGAAATCAAGCNTTAATTTTACTGTTGCATTGTTTTTTATCTGTAACCCTTAGCAAGAATCGACGTTGATTGGACCTTCAATTTCTGGGGTTTATGTATTATGAATAGTTGACAGGGGCCCTAAGTACTGCAGAATATTCTCTGACTCTTTTCTTGGCTGTGTATTTTATATTTGGACAGGTGCCCTTCAAATTGAGCAGAGTGAAGAATCAGACCAGGGCAAATATGAGTGTGTTGCAACCAACAGTGCCGGAACACGATATTCTTCCCCTGCCAATCTATATGTAAGAGGTAGGAATGACAAACCCTTTGTGTCTACATTCTTCAGGCACAAGGGTATCTTATTTTCAGGATGTTCCAGTTACTGTTATGACAATAGGAAACTGGACAACAAATCTCTGAATAATTGTGGAACAAAAAATGTATATAGGTAATTTCCTGTGGGTTGTAAGTATGTTTACATCTTAACCTCCATTTGTTTGCATTTAGATGCGTGCGTTGCATTCGTTTTTGCTTTTCTATTATTGCTACATAATAACTTCACTCCTTACTATGTTATTAATCATGAGTTGATAGTTTGTTGCTCTAATGAACTGCAGATGGCTCTGAAAGCATCTTGATGGTTACAAGTACTGATTTTGTTTAAGTGTCTGTAGTGGATAACCTTCTAACATTAAAAGCATAACTGTATATTCATCATACTTACTTTGCTACTTTCCTTCTTTCTTTGTATTTTTCTTTTATGAATTTTTACATATTTTTTAATGGTATCTGTAACACGTTCCACTACCGTAATGAACTGACATTCCCCTGAAAGGATAATGGGTCTTCTCGGTGAGCACATTATGAGAAGACATTAGAATATCTCTATACAGTAATCATAATGATTTATTGTAAAGCAAAGAAAAGGCTTGATATATCTGGTTCATGTATCTTGCTGCCCCAACCAAAGGCTATAATACATATCGTTCTTACCTATGTTTAATTACAGACAGGTAATATTCTGTCTGCTGTCAGCTCATTACTGTAGTGTAAGTAGATGTAGGAACATATCTAGCTAACCCNGCAATTGCAAGTTAATAATTTTCATCAAAGAATAATGAAAGCTGCATTTATGCAACACAGAGGACTCTTACTGGAAGAAGTACAGTTCTTAAAGATAATGGCTAGCTATTGTTTCTTAGAAACGCTAACTTATATTGAACACTAGGGAGGTATAACTAGTAAACGATGTTCAAAAAGCAGTTGAAAGCCTTGATATGGCCTTTTTACTCTCTCTGTGTTTCCCTTGTTTTTCTCCTTTCCTCATTTCATTGTGTTCTGCATCAAACCCCTACATCCCTCAGAGCTGCGAGAAGGTTGGTGTGTTTTTTACTTTTTACCCACCTTACAAAAATATAAATTCAACAATAACAAAGAATACAAATGAAATGAATGTAGCTGCATTGTGATTTCTTTTTCTACAGTTAGTGTTATGTTTTGGCACTGGATGCTCCAGTTATGGCTTCTTATGTAACTGTGATGCATGCGAGAATGATCTTGAGTGCATGGCAACCTTTGATCTAATAACATTTCTTATGTTAGTTTATTGAATGCATGCTATTGCTTTGCTATGCACAGTAATAATCTACTGCATTTTATATATCTGTTGAGCATGGGAACGCTGTGTATCTTGAGAACTGATTTCAAGCTACAAACTGTATTTTTTTGTATAAATAGTTTTTGCTTGTCTTGTGAATATATAATATCCTTGCTTTGTCTCCCTACACTCCTGCCTGCCATACCGTCACACAATCATGAAACAATGAAACCTCTTCAATTATTCAATGGATAAAATTATTCTATAAGATTTTCTATTTTATTATTTGTAGTCCCATGTGCTTGCCCGGCAGTAGTTACTAGCCATACTTTTGTATGTGAACTACAGTTTATTTAATAGAAAAGACTGCCATTTTGGAGGAATGGGTGACGTCATTGATTTACATTTATACATCTATATGCCCACATATATTTTCCTCGTTTAGTTTAGTTTTTTTTGTTTACTGAGAGATCAACTACAAAAATACCTAAAATTGACATTAACCCATTTAAATGTCTGTACGGTGTGGTCATACGACTCAGCGACTTTATAAAGGGGCCCATAGGAAATGTTTCAACATGATGTTACACTGCTCTCATCCATGCTTCTTTAGTTCTCTAGCAAGGATGTTTGGCACTTGAGACATGCTAAAGGGCTCTACCAAACTCTGCTTCTAATATTCTCTACTGACTCTCTCCTGTCTTGCATTGTAAAACATTCAAGAAGCAAAAAAAGTGTTTCTTTAAAGTTGTCATTCACAGTAATTCTACCTCTAACTATAGAAATTGATTTTACTGTGAAAGTACCAAAGGCATATTATCCTACCTGCTCCAGCACAGTGTTTTCTCCTCTTTTTACCATTGAATAGCAAGGAATGAGACAGATATTTTATTTCCTAGGAACACACTTTAAAATGGCACACAGGCCTGGACCTTTATAAATGCATAGTACATTACTTTTACAGCAACTACATCCTTATGATCATGTACCATACTCTGAAAGAAAGCCCCTGCATAGCTTGAATACCAATCATTGAGCCTGATGTATAGTTGTGCACACACACACAGCAAGTTTTAACATTTGCTAACAATTTTTAGCCTGGAATACATTATTTTACAGCAAAGGATTCAAGGATCAGTATTCATTATGTACTTCAAATGGTAGTAAGGGGAGTTCCAGTGTGTATTTGGGGCATGTGACACCTCTAAGCCTATTAACTTAGTTCTTAACCAACCCAAGGGAACCTTTACAAAAATGTATGCATATTATACCATTCCACAGTAACTGTATGTGTAGCATATGGGTATATTTGCCAACAAAGGACCCGATTCACTGTTATTCATGTTAGATTTTTCCGGTCTGTGCCTAGGTTCCAGCAGTAGGGCCACATATGTACAAGTTAGTATCATAAATAACTGATGTACACAGGCACAATAAAACACCTTTTCTTTAATATTTTTTTTTTGTATGAAATGGCAGTTCTATATATTTTTTTTAAATAATTTTTAATTATTTTTAATATACTATATCTATTTAAATCAGTCACATCTTGGTTGCCAAAACTATTCCTTACTTTACATCATTATATGTGTTTCTCTTAAAAATCAAATCAAAATCAAAATTATTAATCTATTTAACTTATAATTCATGTGAATGCGGGCAAAATCATGGGACATGCGACAATAAGCCCAGTAGGCTGTTTTATTCAGTATAATTTAATCCCTTGCAAATATATTCTTTAACACTATAAGTGCAAATGTAGTATGTTTACAAACATGAACTGTTATAATGATGCCATAATAAACAGCACATTTGAATAGTTGAAGTGGGAATAGTTTCCTCTTTTCATGTACTAGTGTAAATTCTGCAAATGCTTGTTTTAAATACAATTAACACCTAGTTGAAACCTTACTACGTCTTAGAAGTCTCTTATAATGTTAACCCAGTAGCTGTTGCTTTAACTACTATTTATATGTAACTAATCTGTGAATGTTGCCCCGTCATACTCCTCTTTTTCAGCACACTCAGTCATAACAACTTCAGCCTAATTTAATACTGCCCCTCTTGTGTTATCCTCTCTTTCTCTAATTCCCAATTTTCTGTCACATTCTACTTTCTTTAGTTGTGTATAATCGCCTATGCCCAGCTCAGGTTTGCAGGTTATAAATAGGGACAAAACCAACATTGAAATGATACAAAAACACTATTTAAAACTTTTGAAAGCATGGTTGCCTAGACCTCAGTCATCTGCTTGCATGCATGACCCAGTCCAGTACTTGAACTGGCTTTGCCTTGTTTTATGTAATGATAAGTCTCTATCTATGTTTTTATTTGTGTTTCAGTCTTTAGTTTAAGGTATGTAGGATGCATCCATTGTGAAATCTGAAAGTGAGCGAGCCCATACTTTCAGTATACACTGGATGTGCGTCAGGGTTGTGATGTGACAATGTGGCCAATCACATTAGCACTCGAAGCTATGCTATGCAAGCATGCTGGCAAATCCTCCAGTTCTTACATTAAATATATATATATGTATATTGAGAGCAATTATGTATACATATGTATTTGCATGGTGTTTGTGTTTTGTATGGTAGCCGTTAATTTGTTGGGGCCTGATAGGTGTAAGTAAATGTGTTTACATGTTTTGAATTAAGTATATTGTCTAATGTTTCTTTTAGAAATATCAATGTGTATACACAAGATATATGCATTATCAATGTGATAGAAGCTTTTTTCTTTAATTGTGTCTGTAATGTGCACGTCTTAGAAAAAAAGACTTTCATGACTTGTTGGATATGTTGTTGTTCATTCTTACTTTTTTATTTCGTTCAGTTCGTCGAATTGCTCCAAGATTTTCTATACCACCCACAAACCACGAGATCATGCCCGGTGGAAGTGTCAATATAACTTGTGTTGCAGTAGGGTCACCAATGCCGTATGTAAAATGGATGCTAGGTGCTGAAGATCTAACCCCTGAGGATGATATGCCAATTGGAAGAAACGTACTGGAGCTTACTGATGTCAGACAATCAGCTAATTATACATGTGTTGCAATGTCAACATTAGGCGTTATAGAAGCAATAGCACAGATAACTGTTAAAGGTATATATGCATTTTAACTACAGCTTAAGAATCACCTTTTTATAAATCATATGGCTATGCAATCCATGCTAATGTGATAATACTATAGCAAAGAGGACCTCAACAACTACACTAGCTGACATTAGATGTTGTGGTGAACTTTCTATAATTATTAAAAAGCTGTTATTTTATATTTTATTTTCCATCTGATATTACTGTTGCTGTAACCGAGTTCATTTCAAAAGTTTAAACTTTTTTTTATTTTAACTTTAAGCCTTACCGAGACCTCCTGGAATCCCTATGGTGACAGAAAGCACTGCTACAAGTATCACATTGACCTGGGACTCTGGAAATCCTGAACCTGTTACTTATTACATAATTCAACACAAACCGAAGAATTCTGAAGAACAATATAAAGAAATTGATGGAGTAGCTACAACGCGCTACAGTGTTGCTGGTCTAAGTCCGTACTCAGAATACGAGTTCAGAGTTGTTGCTGTCAATAACATTGGACGTGGTCCACCCAGTGAACCTGTCACTACAAGGACTTCAGAGCAAGCTCCATCCAGTGCTCCAAGGAATGTGCAGGCACGCATGCTAAGCTCAACCACTATTATAGTTCAATGGGAAGAACCCGAAGAACCCAACGGGGAAATACGGGGTTACAGAGTCTATTACACTATGGACCCAACTCAACAGATTAACAGTTGGACAAAGTATAATGTAGCTGACAGCCAAATAACCACTATAGGAAACTTGGTGCCTCAAAAAACATACTCAGTGAAGGTCCTAGCATTTACTTCAGTTGGCGATGGACCACTTTCTAATGAAATACAAGTCATCACTCAGACAGGAGGTAATTCTTGATGTTTTTATGTTTAACCTTTGGTATGTTCTTTGCTTGTAATAAATGTATTAATATTCTGAATTCTTTACATTAAAATATCGATAAAATTGAGGCTTAATTTAAAAATATATATTATAATATAGCATATAAAAGACTACCACAGTAATTATTTTATCTCAACTAAGAAGCTACATCTCCAGAATGCAACAGAAAACTATTTAGAAAATAACGGTATGGAAATTTTCTTGCCGTATAGCAAATTTTAAAAAAACAACCTACTGTCTCAGAGAATACTTACTGTCAGCCAAGAATGGATACAAAGCATTGGAAGTCATCTATGGGTGTCTACAGATGAAATTATTCAATAAACTTGAATTACTGGCTCTACATGTTAGCCCCTGATGTGTTTAATTGTATAATAAGGAAATTGAATTACCTTTTTTATTAGTAAGTGTCTTGGTGCTTGGTCACAATGCATTCACTCAAATCTTGCCCTTGAACTTTCATAGTTAATACTGGATTGCTTTCTTTTCATTTCATTAGACTTTTGGAGACACAATTCGTTTTATGTATGCTCAAGAGCTAAATGTGCTCTCATTTCATTGGCATTTAATACTGGAAACAAAATGTTTCAGTTCTTCCATCTTAAGTGTACCCTTAACAAGTCCATACTTATATAAAAATAAAAATGTAATGTTGCATGATAAATCCTAATTAATGACCCTATTAATGCTTCTGTTTATAGGATGTAATCAAACTTTTATTCTTGCAGTTCCCAGTCAGCCTCTCGGCTTCAAAGCAGAAGCACAGTCGGAAACGAGTATATTATTATCTTGGAACGCCCCACGTTCTGACACAATATCTGGCTATGAACTGTATTATAAAGAAGAAAATCAAGAAGAGGAGGTAAGCTTTATTATATTCTGTACTGTAGTTGATTATATATAATGTATAAAATATATTTATACATTCCTTTATCACTTTACCAAACTCTCTTCTTCAAAACTTACTGAACAAAAGTTGGAGGTTTAGAAGCAGAGAGTAGGTTTTTGGAAGATGACTGTATTTATTTTGTTGTATATACTTAGCAATAATGTATGACTTCAACAATACTAACATAAGAAAGTAGGCACAGGTGAAGAAACAGAGCAATATATTATGTGTACATCATCAGTAGCATTTGAATGTTATTTAAAAACATTGTTTGTTTGTAGTTTTGCTGCTTTCAAACACTTACCTTTATATTATTGTAACTAATGACTTAATGCTGAATTCTAATTGAACTATGCAATGCAACTGTCTAATAACACCTAATGACAGATCAATCCTAACTTCCACTCATAAATTGTTATTGCACTGCACTCATGTAAGGGTGTTGTACGTAAAAAGATCCAAATGACAAGAGACCAGCCCACATTGTATCATTTAAATGATTATACCCTCCACTACCAAAGCAATTTTCACACACTCACAGTGAAGCCACAGTGCACACAAAAAGATGCTCTACGTATGTAGAATGTGTAAATCAACTGTCATTAATAAGTCTGGATCAGGTCCTACATTTATTAATGCCTGATGCCATTTATAAATGCCTTTTTCTTGATTTGTCTAATTTTTAGAAGTCTACTTCCTTTGAACCATCCTTGGATTTTCGACTGCAAGGCCTGAAGCCAAACACTTTGTACTACTTCCGGTTGGCCGCTCGAGCTCCGCTTGGCCTTGGTGCTTCAACTGCCGAAATTTCAGCCAAAACCCTGCAGTCAAGTAGGTCTCTTTCTGAATCATTAAACACATTTAAACATTATGTTTACTGGTAACAGTAAACATTTGGTTATAATACACATTTATTCTTTTTATAGAAGTTAGGAAAAGAATATTCTCTACTTAGTTGATTTATTAATATGTTTTGAGGCAAATGGCAGTAATTATGTAGTTCACTGCACAGTAAATTTAATTTGATATTTAAGTTAATATAGTTTTATCTAACAGCAAGATTCCTACAACCATTGCAGCTCTGTAATACCAATTTAGAGCACTTTGGAATCAGGTTAAGGAAGTCATGTAGAATTTGTGTACATTCTTGGCTTTCTATTTATTAGTTTTCTATTTCCAGTAAGTATAGTAGCTGTTTAAGTTCATTAACTTTAACCTCTTAAACTTTCTATAATATAATTTTGTTGAAAATGTAATCACGGAAACACATAAATTTAGTATAGTTTTCCATATGTTGCATAGTGGCACAGTTCTAGAGTATTCTTAAGGAAGCTGCAGGTCAAAAAAGAGCTCATGTGACACTAGATTTGTTTAAAGATGGTCTACAATATGTTATGTTTAGCATTATGTTTTAAGTTTTCTGATTGTATTAAGTGTAAATATATAGAATTACTTCAGTCTAAAAAAGGATACTGCACATTATTTACTTTATTTTGCCTACATTTTAATGATGATAATGACAATCAATAGCATGGTTATTAGCTTAAATGTCCCCTTGAAGAAAGACAGATATTAATAACATCAATATTAATAATCTTGAGAGCTGGTATAGCAGCTGATGATTTTTGGTAAGTACAAGTAACAGTCCAAACCAGCAATGCAGTTCTCTATTCGGGTAGGTAAAACTTTGCATTAGATTCTCATTACACAAATATGTTTGCATGCTTATCGTAGCTCCAGTTTTCAGTAATAAATTACTGTAAATTTTCATTTGGGATTCAACAAACTTGCAGGCAATGGGTTGCTTTTTGTCAACTTTTCTATTTTTTTTCTAACGTATGTTTTCTGCTGGCTGACAATTATAGCATGTTTTTAATGCTCCTAAAATTAATTTGCAAAGTTTTAACACTGTTAACAAAAAGACTAAGACATTTAATAGTGGCTCCCCTTTACCGTATAATGAAATATGCATTAATTGCAACCAGCAATATTAGCTATTTGCAAACATTTAGTAGATTGTTGTTGAAGGCCAATTTTGCGCAGGTAGGTAATGTTACTGTGAGGCTTCACAATCATACTGTATGTCCCCATACATTGTGTTCATTCTATTTGATTTTTCCATTATGTCTGCTCATTTTAACAAGCCAAGGTACATTTTGTTCCCTGAAATGTTTTACATTTTGGTTTTCATTCAGTTACCCTATTTAGTTATTTTTGGTTTTGTTTTTATTTGTTTTTTTTCCTTTCTTCCTCATTTTTTTTTTTTGGATCATTTCTATCTTTACACTCCAATCTCCCTGTAATACTTTACTGAAATCAGAGCCATCAGCTCATCCACAAGACATAAGATGTAACAGCCAAAGCTCTACCAGCATCTTGGTAAGTTGGCTACCACCACCGGAGGACAAACAGAATGGTGTTATCACATCATATGCCATCAAATACACTGAAGTGGATGGAGAAGATAACAAGCCCCATGAAATTACGGGCATTTCTGCAGACACTAGACAGTACATTTTGGAACAACTGGAAAAATGGACTCAATACCATATCTCTATGGTGGCTTACACTGATGTCGGATCAGGTCCTGAGAGTCCTTCAATATTGGTTCGGACAGATGAAGATGGTATGTTTTCCCCTCTCGATCCATTTATAACTCTAACTCCTTTTCAAGGCTCTATATTACCACTGAAAACTATTTTTTCTCTTTTTTTGCACTGTCATTTTTGACAATCTTTTTTCTCCTTTTCCACTATTTTTCCTCTTTGAAATTTTCAATCTATATTGCTGGAAACACTTACCTTTCTGTTTCCTTCTATTTTCTTGTTGTATTTTTTAATCTTTTTAAATTAATTTAAATGAGTGCCCTAATATTGACATTTCAAGTTCTTTGAAATGATCTTTTCTTTTGTTTTGCTTCTTTCTTTCTTTCTTTGACATAATTTTGTGGAAACTGATACTTGGTTTACTCATTTTTCTATTTTGTGACCACTGTTCAGACAACAAATGAAGAAGGCTCTATTTAAGTTTTTTTTGCAGTGAAACCAATCATTTTTAAAGCATTTTGTTCTTGTCTTATTATTTGTATCAACACAACCTTTCCACATTTGTGCTTTGAATTTTCAAAGCACATTCCTTGGCTTTTTTACATTTTTACATGTTTTTCTCTTTCTCAGATACCCTTTTTTTCTTCCATTTTTGCATTAGTCATGTTTTTTGATCTTCCCAGTAAATACTAGAAAAATTGTTGTTTGGAATTTTTATTGTCAAGATCTTTTTATTCATTGGGTGGGACCAGTGGCAATAATATATTTTTATCAAATGATGTTCTTCCAGTTCCTAGTGGTCCACCTCGCAAAGTCGAGGTAGAGGCTTTGAGCTCGACGTCTGTTAAAGTGTTCTGGCGTTCACCTGTGTCTAACAAGCAGCATGGCCAAATACGTGGCTACCAGGTGCATTATGTGAAGATGGAAAATGGAGAACCCAAAGGCCCACCCATGCTGAAGGACGTGATGCTGTCTGATGCCCAGGTAAAAGCAATTATTAATGACCTAAGCATGTAAACGTCATATTTCTGTTTGCCATTTTATGACATGCACTATAAAAATATGTGAGGGAAAGGTATCTGTGTTTTTTTTGTATAGCCAGACTGTAAAGCAGTATGTCAATGACCTGACAATAAGAATTACACAGATTAGCTGAACAGTATTGGCCCTTTTCATATTAGGTGTTGGAGTAGTTTATTAGTGAAAGATTTCTGCAGGTACGAAGTCAACCACAAAATTCCTCAATAGCAGGTATTTGTACTGTAGCTGGCAGTGTTTGCCAGGATTCATTGATCACATGTCAAGAAGCCCTTTGCACATATCACTAGACCCACCAATGTATAGTGCAAGATGCACATGCTTCCCATAGAAGACACTGGACAGTACAAGACATGTCCCCTCTAGCACATCACAATACTCTTCCCTTCTTTCTCAAATATTACAAAATATGCAAATATAGGGCCCGATTTAATGTTGGTTTGCACGTTATTTTCTCCCTTACGCAAACAGTGTAAGGGAGAAAATCTCATGGTTTTTAGCTCATGACTCATTCAGCACGTATTAAAAAACACAGTCTTTCTCTACCATAAGAGACGGGAAAAGCACACATTGTGCTTTTTCCCATATTCGCGCAGGATTGAATCAGCCCCATAATGACAATGTTTCTCGAAAACCAATATATATACAATGTATATTCAAAAATTCTTTTGTTTTAAGAATGTTCTCGTATTTTAATGTTTAATGCCTATTTTTCTAATGATGCAACCTGTGTTAATAAATAATCCACAGATCCAGAGCAAATGTTAGTATGTTGATTATTGCATACAGCCCATACAGCATAGAACCCACACAAGTTTTGTATGCAAGTATGTAATTCGTCTACTATAATGTGTAATGAAATGGAAAAAATAATGGCAGAAAAAAATACTGTGCTGTGAGCACAAAGTTTAAGCAAAATTCACACTTATATAGTAAGCATATACAGTATGACTGTAGATACCCAGGTGTCAATAGCCACATTTTAATCTGATTTGGGCTCATTTGTTGAAACACTGTATTATAGGAAATGGGATACATTAGACCTTCCTGTTATGTTAACTTAAATCTGTTCTAGTCTAGCTAGAGCTGTGTGTGTTTCTGTTTTGTAATGCGCAAGTACAAAAAAATGATATGGTGTTCACTTTATATATCATTCTGGATTGGAGCCCTATTTATTCACAACGGTTAGCATCATATGTTTATTTTTACTGATATTTCTCTTTTGTCCCGTTGTATGATGATTTCTTTTGTTGGTGACCTTTATGGTCAATTCAAACACTGTCCCAGCTTTTACAGTGGTCATCTAACCATTGGAAAAAGGGGAATATCAATTATTGTGAAGAACCAGGTTTTGATATCCAGCAATAGCCATATATCTCTAGTAAAACACATTTCTGGTAACTGACAGCTTTGTGTCACTGGCAGATATGGGAAGTTCATAAAGAATTAGCACAAAGCCGCCCTGTATACCGAATCCTCTCATGTCTCAGTGAAATAGAATTCTTGGAGTGTAAAGGCAGAGAGGGCATAAGAGCTAAGTCTTGTTTACTTATTCCCTGGAGAGTCCTAGTGAAATACCTGTCTAATTTATTTCCTCATGGTTTTCAGGTGAACTATAAAGCCGTGCTTAGGTCCATGTTTATTATCATAGTTATACAGTGACTTTAAATGTGTCTTATTTTTTTATACTCAGTTGTATGACCTATAATGATGGGCCATATTCAGATTCCCACTATTTCTGCGTTCGGTGAACCACTCCCACCATATGGAGGGAATCCTCAACTGGATCCCTACCATAACTTTTCCACAAAGTCTTTTCTTAAAAGCTGCGGCATGGGTGTACATAAGGGCTTAGCAAATACACTGGTACATTATTTGCATTGGTTACGTAATTCACTTAGGGATTTCAAGATAACATGAGTATGCATGCTTTATTTTGCACAGAGACTTTTGAACACAAACTGCGTTGTATTCGACAGTCTGGATCTGGCCCGATGTGTTTAGTTGTTTACAAGTGTAACATCTATCTTTACAAGTGTAACATCTATATAGTAGAAAAGAACCCAATTTGAATGTTATGCTAAGCAGCATTACAGTTAAGAGGTTATTTTTCCTAGCACAAGTCTAAATGACAGGAATAAAAGTAAAACTGATTAGTATATAAATGTAATAAGTAAAAGTAATGTATTTTTCTTGCATAAATTGACTGGTTATGTCCAAGTTAAATTTATTTATAATAAACAATGGATCCAGTCCACTTATTGCTCTTAAGGTGCTTCTGATCCCTGTTATATTGTATAAGCATGGCATTAGGTAGACATGTTATCCAAGCAGACATAATAATGTTCGCTTGCCTCTGGCTGCAATATTTTCTGTAAAATCACTTTAGCTCATGTGCAGGTGAAATAACTGATTAGAGTGATATTATAGGGTGTATCTCTAACATAAAAATAATAAAGTAAATTCACAACAACAGTCAACCGTTCCATCCAACATATTTATTCATTGTAATCTATCTATCATTGTATTTGTATGTAATATGAACGTATTATACAACAGACAGCTTTCAGCCTCTGGTTTTAAACCTCATGGTTTCATCATTTTATATTTACATTTCTATATTGGTTTTAATAATGTATTATTATTCTTACTACCTAAAATGTTTTATTATTTATCGTTTTTCACATTGTGCTCTCGAGTCTTGTTCAAATAATTCAAATTGACTTATGGGTAGCACATGCTACAATTAGTTGTTGTGAGGTGTTTATTTGTGAGTTGTGTGTTACTGGCAGTATGTGAGCCTTGCGGTTCTCTCTTGGGATTTCATATAACATTCCACAAGATTTTCCTGTACAACTATTACCTGTAATTGTAAATAAACAACATTTACATAAAGCCCATGCAAGAACATAATATATATTTTACCTGCAGCTTCTGTCATAATCAGAACAAGATTCTCGAGAAGTTTGGAAGGGGTCTGATTAAAAAAAATGGCAACTTTTTTTCCTTTGCCATTAAACAGAATAAAGTAGAGGACTTTGGAGAAAGGTGTTGATTAGAGAGAACCTCGGGGTTGGTAATGAAACCACAGGAGAATGTTTGCTTAGAAAGGAGACTAAGTAAATAAACAGGCAAAGGATTTATTGTAAATAACACCATAATAATAACAATAAAAACAACAACAACTTATTAGAAATAGAAAACTTAACACAAAGTAATCGTATTTGAAAGATAAAATGGAAGCAACAAATACACGTGTATAAATCACCCCATATCTCTGCAGAGGTGAGACAAATTAAATATTCCCACTATGCAAAAAAGTATAAAAGTCACAGAATAGTAAAACTTAAACTATTGTAAAATAAAACAAAATATATATTTTCCATGTAACTAGTGGAAACTCCAATATATATTTTCCATGTAACTAGTGGAAACTCCAATCTCTTAGCAACTGATGTTGATTTTAATAACAGCATACATATTTATGAGTTACTATGTTCAACTTTTTCATACAGTGTCAAGTAGTTTAGTTTGAACCTCATTCATATTTTATTTAGGCCACATTGCCCAAGAATGCTGTTTAACATTCAAATATAGCTTATATAATGTGCAGGAATATTTTGCAAGATAAGACACTTGCGAATTCAAGTGCATTCTCATGCAAATGAGTCCATCCCAAATCACGACTGCCTCCTCCATGCGCAAGCAACAGGTGCTCTTTAAGAAAGGGTGGTAATTTAAACTAAAATGTGTGACACATTCTACTGTCATGGAAACAGCTTTAAAAGTATAGGTGTTTTGTATTTTTAATCCATGGCTTAGTCTCAAAAACTAGTGAAAACTATTTCATCCTGCCTCTAGACGTCAAGGCAGCTCTGCACCACTATGCAAATCCCAACTCAGTGTACATGTAGTTTTCTTACTGTCCAGTTACTTATTTTACTGTGTTTTACTTACCCCCCCAACTATCAGACTTTCCATTCCACAATCATTTTACTCAGACTAAAATATTCCTATACGAAGATCTACTCTTGACATGCACTGTTATTCACATGTATAGTCCTCCACTGCCTTATTGATGATCCAATCTCATTTATTTCCTTTAACTCAGATCTGCCCTATGCATGTTCCTGGCACAGGGTCTAGAGTTGTGTTTACATGCGTATGCAAATTTGTGCAATGATGAGTTGCATACATGTCAGAACTAAGTCTGTTTACATTTAGCGTGTTCCAAGATTTGGTCTTACACTAATTGCGTACACAAGGAGAGTCCATAATCTCTGCTCTTTTATTTCATTCTGTGGTCTTTTTTCTCGATTTAAGTTTATGGTTTCTCACACAAACATCACCCCTCTTTTTATATCTCCCTTTATTTACCCACTTTCTGACATAGCAGTGTAGAATCCTTCAAATAGTAGACAATATTGCTAGTTTTGAATAATGTAAACTTATTACTTATGTATTACCGCGTAGGGGACAGCAATGTTAACTGTGCTGTCTTCCCCAGATATTGGTTATTTGCAAGGATTTGGTTTGAAACCTAGGCTGTAGGTTATAAAAAGAGAAACATCTTGTAACATCAAACTGACCATTCTGTTTACACGCCAACTTTAGGCAGAGGAAAATAAGAGTCGCAACTTAAGGCAGTAATGCACATCACCTTTAATATCAATTTTATTATTCACGTGGAGATAAAGAGATGGAGATAAAGATTTGAATACCCCTAGTAGTAATGGAAAGATAAAGGGGTTAGCCAAACCCCTAACTGCACAAACGGTTCTTCATACATTTTCTTTTATCTCTCTCTTCCACCTTCTTTACTCTTAAACAGTGGGAATATGATGATACTGCTGAACATGTGAGTAATGTGGTCTTGCTGGTTTAAAGTGTTTCTTTTTTTTTTCTTTTCCTTTTTGACCGTGCCTTGTGTTATTATTTGTGCCTTGCACAGATGCATGCACTAACATTCAACAACGGTTTTGTTTACTATTTGCAGTTGGCATGATGTTGTTTTTGTTGTAAAACTCGAGAAAAGTATACAAGTGCAAACTCTTCCATTTTTATAGAATGGCTGCTGTTTGAATGGCTGCTACTAATGTTGCTTTGGTTGTGCTGCGACTTTGTTAGATCTTTGGCAAATAATTTACAGCATTGTTAAAATATTATTTTCTATTAAAATGCACAGTTATGTACACGTTTGATTTATTTAGGTGATGCATGACATATATATAAACCAGTGCTATATTTCTTTTATGTATTTAGTATATTTAGTATAATGTCTAAAAGTCAGAGTTGTCTCTAAGAAAATTAGAGCAGTTTAACATTTTTGTGACAGATTGATTATATCCAATGTGAGGACTATTCAAATGGATATTATTGTTTTAAATATATATATATATATATATATATATATATATATAAATATATAATGTTTTTTAAGTGACATTATAAAATACGTTAATATACAGAAAGACTAGTGAAGGCAATGAGTAACTGATTTTGGTTTGCCGTGCAGCACTGTTTATCAGGAAAAGGCAAAAAAATGTCTAGGAATCTATTAAGAAAAGAAAAGTAACAGAGATATATAAGTGACTTTTTACGTTCTCTGTATTTATTTTTTAGGAAATGATTATCACTGGACTGCAACCTGAAACAGCATATGCTATCACTGTGACAGCTTATACCACAAAAGGAGACGGTGCTCGAAGCAAGCCTAAAGTTATTTCTACACCTGGTGCAGGTAAATCTCCTAATACTTAATGCTTTTCACACACACAGCTGTCATATTTAGACCATCTCTGTCTATCACTAAATGTGCCCATTTGTCATTTTGCTCTGCAGCACTTGTTTCTCATTACACTTGAAGTGAACCCAATTTGTTCAACAAATGGCCATGTCCCAAAGAAATGTGAACTCAGGGTTTTATAATGCAAGGATTTTGTCGATTTTGCCAGATACTAAAAGGGTACCTGGCACCAGAGAGACCGTAAAATTAAAATAGCTAGTAAAGCAATGCCAGGTATGTGTACTGAAACTCCAGCTGCAGATGCTTGGGACTGAGTTTCTACACATGACTCATACTCAGGTCAGTGTGTTACTCAAACTGAGGAAGTTTTAGGGTAAAGGAAATGGTTACTGACATACATTATATCACATGGAGCCTCCATTTCTATGTTAAGTCATCCACTTTAAACAAGGGATTTTTAATGTTTCATGAAACTGTCATGAATTACAGCTCGTTTCATTTAAAAATTTTTTCATTTACCCAACAGTCCATGTCTTTAAAACCATTTAGGAGTACTTTTAATATACACATAGTAGAGAGCCAATTTACTTAGATGTTATACTTACTACTTATGTAGGCCTAAATTCACTAAGCGGAGAGTTTGCTGGGGAATTGAAAAGTGGGGAGGTTGCCCATAGCAACCAATCAGATTCAAGCTGACATTCTCCAGTATGTAAAATAAAACTGAGAGCTCGAATCTGGTTGCTATGGGCTACATCCCCACTTTTCAATTCCCCTGCAAACTCCCTGCTTAGTGAATTTAGGCCGTATACTTTACCATAAAATAGGCTTAAGATGCTATGGATACAAACTTAGTTATTTCTTTTTAATAAACTAGACTCGTGTATTCAATCGGTTTGGAAGTCTGACTGTATTTCTTATTTTCTGTAGAAGCACCACCAATCAAAGTAAAAAAAAAAAAGACAAAAATAGTCATCAATGTGAGGACTGCCGCTGGAATAAAAGCAATTTATGACATATAATTTACTGACGGCTTCTAGCAATCTCCTCACATGAAAGCTGAAGGAGTTATATTTCCAATTTTGTGGCCTCTCCTTACTTTGTGTATGCTCCATTGGCTTTAATAATGGTTAGAACAAAACAAGAATATGGCTCAGAATGATTTTTTGTAAACACATTTTTTTCCACAAAAGCAAAAAATATATACTGAATTGAAGCACTGAACTAAAACAACTGAAGTATGTTAAGTGTTCCAGGTTACACACAAGTATACAAATAATCCATTCAAACAAAATAACTTGGATACATTAGTTGAATTATGATGGCTGACTGACATGACCCATTCACAACACCCAACTGACAGCAGAAAAACATATGAACCTTATGCAGCACCCAATAGAGACTTCATGAATTAGGTGGAATGGAATTAGGGCGATAAACCACCCCACCAAAATAATACCATGTAGTGTGTTGAACACAATAACATGGGCTAGCACAGGTTTACAGATATTTAGCAGACATTAACATCAAAAATCAGATTTTCATGTGAAAGCCTAACTGTAAGGAGCCGCTTAACAATAGTAATCAGGATGTTTAACCATATTATTTGACAATAAACCAGATTTTAGTAGTTTTGTGCTTTTTTTTTATAAAAATGGCTATACAAACTAATTTATAAAGAATATAAAAAGTTACATTTAATCAATGTTTTTTTTATATAAATTCTTTATTTGGTAAAAAGACAAAGAGGAGCATTGACACACAAATTATTGCAGCAGATATATGACGTAGGCAGGAATAATGGATTTCAATCGATGTTCTTATTCCAGTTCCAGGTAAACCTCGGCTTGTTATCAACCACACTCAGATGAACACAGCTCTTATTCAGTGGTATGCACCTGTGGAAACCTTTGGGCCAGTCATGGGTTATCGGTTAAAGTATGGTCGGAAAGATATGAACACTCTCACCACTTTAGAGTTCTCTGAAAAAGAAGACCACTTTACTGCCAAAGAAATTCACAAAGGAGCATCATATGTCTTTAAGTTATCAGCTAGAAACAAAGTGGGCTTTGGTGAAGAGAATATTCAAGAAATTACTATTCCCGAGGAGATACCAAATGGATTTCCTCAAAACCTTCATTGTCAAAGCATGTCATCAACATCAGTGGAGATGACTTGGCAACCTCCCATCCTAGCAGAAAGAAATGGTGTGATCATAAAATACACCCTCCTGTACAGGGATATCAACAATCCAAATCATCCCATCGAAGTGCCCATTGTTCCTGCTGACACAACTGTGACTCTTACGGCGTTAAAACCTGACAGCATTTATGATGTTAAAATTCGTGCTTATACAATCAAGGGTCCTGGTCCATATAGTCCAAGTGTCCAATTCAGGACACTTCCAGTAGATCAAGGTAGGATTTGTCTACTTAAGGCTTTCTCCTTAGAGGAAAATCTTTTCTTTGGATGGTTACCGAAGTAGTTGCTTATCCTGATGGTACTACAAATGTTATTAGGGCTGCAATTCCATAAGGTAATGTACATGAGCCTTAATGTGTGTATGACACATTAGTATTCAGTTGGTATTTGTCTCGTTTCTTCCTCATTCAGGTAAGGAAACAAATTAACTTTGCTGGAGCAACGAAAGGCAGTGCAGGGATTCCATAATACTCTTATTCCATAATCTCTCTCATTTTTATCGTAGCCTCATACAAATAAACCTGAGCGTTTCCAGCAGTGGATAGGTATACTGATTAAAAGAATAGTTTAAATACATATTTCTTACTTTTCCAGCAGTGTTCGCAAAAAATTTTCATGTGAAAGCTGTGATGAAGACATCAGTGTTGCTGTCCTGGGAAATTCCGGAAAATTACAACTCTGCCTTGCCCTTCAAAGTAAGTTGTTTGGTTCCACAAACATAAAACAAAAAAAATAGGTAAAACTACATACTTCTGTCTTAATATTAATGAAACATGTCAGATGTAATCCACTTTTTATGTACAACTATATTCAAAGAATGATGGGGAATTCCTGAAGATCATTAGTAAATTACAATAGCAAATTTGTTCTCTGAAATATATTAATAGCAAGAAAATTATGTTTTCGCAAAACTAAAATTGTTAAACATATATGCAGCCTTTATTGATGCTTTATTACCATATTTATATATAATGTATATGTATATAATGTATATGAAAAAAACTATATATATATATATATATATATATATATATATGTACAAAAAACAGGCACTCAGGTAACTGTGCACACACACTTATGAAATGTACCAAAAGGTACTGTCACCCTTCATCATAACCGTACTTTCTGTTTACCTGCAATGTAGGAAAAATATTGACTGATTTTGCATGTAGTAATTGTGTTACTGATGTTAGTTGTGTTGTGATGTTAGTAATTCTGTTTAATTGGTTTTACTATACTTTATTTCCATACTTATACTCATTGTCAACACCAACACACCAGCATAATTTTATCAATTGCTGTGCTTTTATAAACTGCATTTTGTTCAGTGATGCTTACACCAGATAATATTAGTGCTTTAGTGCTGGTGTATGCATCAGATAGATATATATATATATATATATATATATATATATATATATATATATATATATATATATATCTATCTGATGCATACACCAGCACTAAAGCACTAATATTAAGACTTTCATAAAACATTCAATTCTTAATTCATTTTAAAGATGTTTCTGCAGAAGTCATTAAATGTCATCAGAATTAAAAGCAACCAAAAAAGTTATTTCTTTGTCTAACACACTGACAAATGTGTATTACAAATTTAGTAAATATGATGTATGATTTGGAGCTTAACAGCAGCAGATGTAAAATCCATACTGTGCTTTTCTTTTCGCAAGATTCTTTATGATGACGGGAAAAAGTCTGCTGAAGTCGACGGTAGAGCAACCCAAGCACTCATCACCAAACTAAAACCCGAAACGTCTTACTCTTTTGTTCTTACTAACCGTGGGAATAGTGCTGGAGGTCTCCAACACAGAGTGGCAGCAATAACAGCTCCCGATGTCCTGAGAACAAAGCCTGTGTTCATCGGAAAAACTAATTCAGATGGAATGATAACTGTGGAGTTACCTGAAGTCCTTTCAAGTGAAAAAATAAAGTAAGTTTTGCTCACATAGTTTCTTTTCTCTGGTATTTGTCTTAATTTGCCATATGCCAAATGTTTGTGACAAGTACCCAAGCAGCTGATAGTAAATCCCTTCACAACCCATGACTGATGCTGAAGCATATAGACGGTTTCATATTTCTGCAAATTTTGTTCATGCAATTGCTGGAGTCTCTTCTTTCTGTCAACTCTTGTCATCGACCAACCAGGGAAAAAGAGTGATTGATTGACAGTATCTAGCATTATTTAGACTTTGCATTTCATTTAATCAGTATACTGGTATGCTCTTACACAGAACCATTACCCAGACCACACTCTACCCTTACCTTTTCCTGTGTGCAGAACAGTGACATAATTACTTAATAGCGTGTCTTCAGTTGTCTGTGCTTCCATTTATTCTAGATTGCTGTCAAAACAAGTGTATTTCTAGTGGATAAACCAAGGAACTATTCCACACAGACAATGAAAGGGCACCGAGCACCCTATAGTATATCATGTGCTGTGTTACTGAAATGTTTGTTAGCTATATGTTTGAAAAAAGTTTTAAAATTAATATAGTTTTAGACATTGTATGTTGTTCAGAGAGAAATATCACAGATAAGCCTTAGCAGACATGCAGCTGTCAGTATCTGCTCATTGGTTAAATCTTACAATTAATGAGGTACTGTCTGCGCTGTACTATGAAATATTGTTCCTCATTCAAAGGGATGCCATTAAAGGTTCACTGTAGCGGAAGAACTACCACTAGCTGTAATTAATTCACAAAATTAACTTATGGTAATGTGTTCAGCATGCGACTTCTCGATGTCTCACTTCTAAAATAAAACACGCAAATCACAATTTATTACGAAAAAAAATCCCCTACAAAACACTTTAATTATTCTTTTTGTCCTAATTCTGATTTTGTTCTGCATCATATGACTTTCAATGCCTTGTTCATATTTTACAGAAGCTATTACATTGTGATTGTCCCTTTGAAAAAAGCACGTGGAAAGTTTGTAAAGCCAGATAAGAGCCCAGATGAAATGGAATTGGATGAGGTAATAATGTTTAAAAAGTTTTTGTTGTGTTTTTTTATCCAGTGTAAAGAAATCTTTTCTTTAGGTCATTTAATGAGTACATTTCAAGACACTTTAGGAAAAACTAAAATAGAATATTTACTGCGTTCCACATGCAATTAATATATAACATCAGTCAGAATTTCAGCCTGGACACATCATTCACACTCTGAGCCTGCAGGGACACAATGTTTAATTGCTTAAATTAAAATGCAAAAAAAAAAGCTAAATCTTCTCTCTTTGTAATAAATATTTTATTATTTGCTCTGTGCAAAGAAAGATGTGAAAGTTCAAAGAGGTGAAATGATTATACAGAAATTACTTAATCTCTATGGATATGAACTCTATAAAAGGTCGGGTTCATTAGTAGCATTTGCTAAATCTAAAACAAATGCTAAATTGCAATTTGCAATGCAATTTAACTTTTGACCTGTAACTCATAGATGTTTTACTGTCGAATGACATATCGGTTATGTCTGTTTAAGCTTTTTTATGATAAAACAAAAATAACTGTGTGCCCATTCATTAACTTTTTTTACGTTGCTTAAAAATCTAGAAGCTTTACATTTTGGGGGTGATTAAATTTTGAAGTGCCGCAAGTCAGAAAGATACACAATTTATAGGCATATGATTTTTTTATGTTGTTATAACCTCACATATAAATTGACAGTTGTTTTCATTTGACATGTTTAAAGCATAATTAACTGCAAAAATATATATAGTTTACAGCAGTGGTCGAACTGGATGTTTAGAAGTGACAGCATGGAAACATAGAAAGTAATAGAAGTGGATAAAGATTTCTTGTATAATGAAATCAGTGGGAGTATTGATTGTATGACATAAAGGGGACAATTTTCCCCGGGGAACTTCTTGTTAATGGTCCCTCGCATTAAGATGATAATATTAATGGGGAGGGAAGCCCTGCTTTGATCCGGCCCACCTAATTGAACAGGCTGTCAGCCAATCAGTGCAGGATACAGACTGGGCTCCGCAGAACACCAGACACTGATTGAAACATTTTCAGATTATCAGTTGGAATTTCCATCCAATCAGAAAATTGGGCCCTAACGTTTTATGGCCATTGATAAAAAAAAAAAACTTTCCACACACTACAGCAATTTATAGCCCAATCTACTATAATTGTGGGATTGGCTGATAATCTTTCTAGTGTGTTGCCAGCTGTAGCAATTATGGAATGGATTCAGATTAATGTTCAAGTACAGTGGCAGTGGAAACCTCCTCCTCCCCAACCTCCTATCCACTGCTGGATGCCACTTCTTTTTGTTGCACAGCTTTCCAATCCTTGGTGCCAACTATAAGTTTAGTGAGGATGGTTCATAAGTCTGCATAGGGTGGTAAACCTTTCTTTATTATTTAAAACCCCTTATTGCTTTCTCACACTACCATGTAAAATGCGTTACAGAAATATATTTGGTTTATGTGTGTTGTAATCTCAAAAACTGTTTACCAAACCTAGCTAGCGGAAAATACCACATATTCTACAGTATGCTTGTGGTCCTATGCTATAAATTCTAATTGTTATCTTATGTACATCCAAGTATTCACTATAAAGCTGGGTAAATCAATTATTTGGGCAATCTTATCATTTGCAAATATTTAATTTGATATTGAAAGTGTGAGTACACTTCCACAATCCTAATTGTGATAAAACAGATCACATCTGTTGATTTAATTTTATAAACATTCTAAAAACCATGTTCACCAATTGTGCAATGCCTGGCAAATGTGTGTATATAATACACAGGTACCACCGCCTGTCTGACTTTTCGTGCAGTCGCAGAATAGGCAGATATCTATTCACTGTGTGTTGAGTCACAATTGTTTCAGCAGATGGTTAGGAGAGATGACAGTAATATCGCATGTGCATGTGATTCTGCATGGTCATTTGGATATACAATAGTCAATGAACTTGTATGAGCTATCACAGATGAATTATGATTGCCTTGATGTGTACCCAGCTTTAGTATTGTCCTAACAAACATGCATATGCATAGATTTGTAATCAAAATAAAGATTTAAATATGAATAAACTCTTTTGTATAGTAAAATGAACAGCAGTAATGTGTATTTATCTGTTGTTACACAGAGGTTTAAAATCACAGCCCAAACTTACCCTGAAATGATCTGCTTTAACTACTAAGGTTTTTCAAATAATTTCTTCTTCTTCTTCTTCTTCTTCTTATTATTATTACAATTATTTTTATTAGGTATAAATTATCAACTGTCCCATTGTTGTCCATAATCATTACTCTATTCGTAATTTACCTGTATCAGCTGTCAATTATCTATGTCGATTGTTTATCTATTTAAAATGACGAAAGTCAAGTCTAGTGCATCTGATATCTCATGTGAAGCCTCGGGCTAATCAGAAGTAGCTTAAGATACCTGATAAGCTTTTGTGAGATGTTGTCATGACACATTTGAGTAGATTAAAGTCCCATCGCTCAGTAGTAACAGTAATAAATATATCTATAGTTTTTCATTATATCCTGTTTTGTATGTATAGTTTGGCAGTATGGATTATTTGAAATATGCACTCACAAATAATATATTGTACTCAACTGAATAGCTTCAGCATGCATGCATAATCAGAAACACTATAGAATGCCTGAGAGAAGGCTTAGTTATAACCTTGAAAATGTTTAGTGCAATGCAAAGTTGCAAAGGATTATGAAGGAGTGACATTGAACTTTCTTGAAATTGCATTGCATGGGTATGTGCAGCCAATTCCCATAACAAAGGGCCATTTTAATCATCCTGTATTTTGTGGTGCATTAATGTGTGTAATAGTTTGATAAAGAACATTTATTAATTCAGAATTTTTTGGGTCAGAATGGGTTGCTTCCCACTTTGTACCAATATAATTGAGAGTTGAGGCCTCATTGTAGAATTAATGGTGGAGGAAATAAGATATGCATTGACTGGAAAATGAAAATTATTCTCGATAAAGAACCAAAGACCTTCATATATCTTCCAGAACTGCATTCTCCACGTCAACCATTTTGTTAAAGAAAGAATAATGCTGCTTCTACCCTAAATAATAAAAAAAGATTTTTATATTTTTCACAGCAATCACTTGTGTGCCTTCATCCTCTGCAAATGCATATGCCATTGAATTCACTGTTTCTATCTATGCTTGTCATCTCATTCTAACTGATTTACCTAGAGACCACATTCATGACCCTCAATTAACCTTTCAAACACTTTAATTCAAATGCATTATTTATATCGTAGATGAATTATCATAAGGCTTTAACTTAAACATAACGTTAAAAAGATTATATTTGAAGCTGATCTTGTGAAGAGCGTAGACAAGTGTTTTGGTGACATTATTTACTTTTTCTACACTATTTACTGATTAAATTACACACATTAATTTCAGATTAAAAGATGTGATGTTAAACAAGTTTGATTGTTTTTGGCTGTTTTTCTTTTGTCTTGGCAAGTGAAGTGAGCTAAATGCTACAATAAAGCATGTTTCATCTGCACATAGACATGGAATGGGTTTTAAACTTGTAGGCCGGCTACATTGTGTTTCTGATATATATCTTGGAACCCATGGATTACATATTCTTTATAACTAATTTGTTTTCATTAATAATTCATAATTTAAAGAGGAGATGAAGAGGGCTAAAATAAGAGTAACTTGTTTCTGAAAGCATAAATTGTGGCTTCACATAATCCTTGTCATTACAATTTTGGGGAGCTGCATTCAAATGTGTTACTTTACAAAGAGAACATTTTACCATCATATAATTAATCTTGCAATTTGTGGTTTGTCTTCAATCAGCTTCTAAAGAAGAGTTCACGGAAACGAAGAAGTATTCGATTCAGGAGAGAAGTTGATGAGAAACCTTACATTGCAGCACACTTTGATGTTCTTCCAACTGAGTTCACCCTTGGAGATCAGAAACAATATGGTGGCTTTGAGAACAAGCAGCTGCAGAATGGACAAGAATATGTATTTTTTGTTCTGGCAGTAATAGAACACAGTGAACAGGTAAGTAAGGTTAAACAAACACTAAAATATTAATATTGATGTAAACCCAAAGCCCTGCGCCTTAATGTAAAAGCATGCAGTCCCGATGGGTGGGAGTGGCTTGATGTCTTCAAGTTCCACCCATTTTTTGGAATGAATGTGGCTGGAGGCAGTGATAGTTAATGTGGTTGAAGGAATATGTATTATGAAATACTAATGCCTATATTAACTAAACTGCAGAAATGGAAAAGTGGAGATGTTGCCTATAGCAACCAATCACTTTCCTAATTCATATTAGAGAATGACAACTAGAATGCGGTCTTCACTTTTCCATTCCTGCAGTTTAGTAAATATAGCCCTCAAATACTTATTGTTCAAAGGTTGCTAAATTATAGTCAAATATACTTTTATTTTAAATGAAACAAAGATTAAAGAGACAAAAACAGTTCAGCAAAACCTAGGAAAAAACACAGGTACAATATATAAAGGTAATAAACAGGTTCCTTGTCAAATAGAGACTTGTGCTGATTCCTACTGTCCCCTGCTCACACATACGCACATACAGGTAAAAAACAACCCCCAGCTAAAAGAGAGGCACTTTTATGAAGCCCTTTATTATTAGTTACAGTAGCTAAAATGTAAAGGGACCTATTACAAAACAACAAAAGAACATTTCTACCACAGGAATTATTTAGTTAAAATAACCTGCTTTACATTTTGTACTTGGTTTCCTATCGCTGGTTTGCACTGTCTGTCATCACACAATGTATAATTATTTTCTAAAACACTGCTAGGATTAAACCCAGTGTAATTTCTAATTACCTCGGAAATCGCTTGCATTAACTTTCCATTTTTCCACCTGTAATACGGAGCACTGTAATTAGCAATTTATTGAATGGTGTATTGATGCTCTCTGACTTGTGCTAGTCTGAAGAGTGGTACCAATTTCTGCATTTCCTGTTCAGAGATGCTCAGCAATTGATAGACCTTCCTCACTGAGATTATTACAGAGAGTACTGAGGCATGAATTTTCCAGCAGTTATATATTTTAAAATGCCTGTGGAAAATGAAAGGTTCCTGCTTTGTCTGGGGATTGCATGAATAAATAGCTTTTACTGCAAACATCATTTCAGCCACACGATAAGAGCCATGCACAGAAAGTTATATTCTGCCAATTTATAGCTAATATGTAAGCAAATTACAGCTTTCAGGGGAAAAAATTCAGTTTATTGCATTCTAATTTGTTGGAGCAAAACATGGTTATTTTATTTTTACCTTCCTTATTTGCAAATAACATGGGACTTTCACAGAATTTCTTAGAAATATGTGGAGGCATATCATACTATATTACAGTATACTTTGTGAAATGAGAATTTATTATTAAAAACAGACACACATATAATAAAAATAGGCATGTTTCATATACCCATGTACAGGATACATTTGAAAAATACACTTCAGGTCCAGATTCAATGTGGCGCGAAGGTGCTGCTTGTGCGCTTTTTCCCATCTAGTACAGTAATAAAAATTCAGAAGCAGATTGCATCGGGCCCTTAGGGTCTAATACAGAGTTGCACTTACGCATGCAAAGCTGGTGCATGTGTAGACCTGAGCATAACCATGCTACAATAAAATATGTACAAATTAATTTTAATCCTATTGCATGCAAGGAAAATATTATGCTTTTTTGCACATAGAACTAACATATGGCATAGCACTATGCTTAATCTGTAAATTTGAGTTGAGTTTAACAAAACATGAACTTTCAACTTGTTTTTGCAGTTGACATTTCCATCCCTTGCAGTTCACATTGATTTTGCTTATGTCTACACTTGCACCTATTTTGCCCTAACTTGCAATCTCTGAATCAGCCTCATAAAATATATTGAACATTCAGGGCTGATCGACATTTTGAGAGTGACAGCAAGAGACCTTAGCACAATTATATTGAAATGTGAATGGTGCAACATATCAGATTTCTGATAAAATATCTAGTTTTTTTTTTTTACATAGATCTGACATGTTGCACTGCTTCATGTATAACCTGTAATTTAGAGGTGAGCTAGGAAACTTCACATTTTGGCTCTAATTTTGTTTTCAAATCCACATAGTTTTTCTGCAATTACACCTTTTTTCCTTTCCAGGAGTCTTAGAAGTAGGGCAGCTTTCAGTACACAGTTGTATGTCTTATTTAGGCTTGCCATACACTAGAGGGATTATATGACAGATCATCCAGTTAATAGGTAAACAGTCCTAATAGTTGGTTGTGTAGTGGGTGGACATGATGGATATTAAAATGGCAATAATTGTACCACAAATACTATTTGATTTTTTGGTTTGGTTTAACATGGTTAAAAATATTGGGTGCTATCATCTGATATTTTAGCCAGTCAGCTTACAGAACAGAGCAGAAAAAGGTCCTTATTCTTTGTCAGTCCCAGCAGAAGAGTTGTATGGTGTCGATATCAGGATCTTTTCTCCAGAATGTGCCTCATTTCTCGATCACCTGCTGGGCCTGATAATCGTGCCAGTGCATGGTCAGCATAAGGGTGGATTTTGTTTTGCTTTGTTTAGATTTTTAAGATCTTTATTGACAGTAGAGTGGTAAGCACCACATGTACCAAGACGAACTGCAATTCTCTAATTTGCCCTTTCTTGATCTAAAATCAGAGCAGACATATCCCATCATTCTGAGAGTTATAGATATAACTTGTTTTATCTTTTCAGACAATGTATGCCACAAGCCCCTACTCAGATCCAGTTGTCTCAATGGAACTTGATCCACAGCCAATGACAGATGAAGAAGAGGGCTTGATTTGGGTAGTTGGGCCAGTTCTTGCTGTGGTTTTCATCATATGTATTGTGATTGCAATTCTTCTTTATAAAAGGTAAGTTATAGGAAGCTCTATTAACATTTTTTTTTGGCATTGCTAATATTTTTTTTAGAACCTGAAGATACAGCAAGGGTCTCCATATCATTACCCCTTTGCAGATTTTCAGCTTTCCACCTACCCTAGTTTTCTCATGTAGGCTTGCTGACCACTGACAACCTTTCCATCTCTTAAGCAGTGAGTGAAATGAAATAAAATAATTTTATATTGTTTCTTTCATGTAACCAGGACCACTGCTACCATTAGGAAATGTTAGGAAGTCACCTAGGGCTGTGTGGCTGAGGGGAAGGGGTGTAGCAAATCTGGCACAGAGGACAATTGAAATCACTAGTATATAGACACATGGGCCTAAATTCACTAAGTGGGGAGTTTGCAAGGGAATTGAAATTGAAAAATGTTACCCATAGCAACCAATCAGATTTAAGCTCACATTCTCCAGTATGTAAAATGAAACTGAGAGCTCAAAACTGATTGGTTGCTATGGGCAACATCTCCACTTTTCAATTCCATGCAAACTCCTAGCTTAGTGAATTTAGGCCATGGTATCTATCAATATGCATATTGTGGTAATTATGGTTGTTTGGCAAGAGGGGTCACTGATTCGACCATGCTGTGGCTGTCTAAAAAAAATATGGCATAAAATGTGGTCAAATGTGTCATTGGACCTGATTTCTTTGCTCACATGCAGGTCTGTAAGTATGTACAAGAGGGGGAGAGAGAAGAGTTCACTCCCTTCTCCTTCCCCTAACCCGTATGAGCCTTCAGGACATTTAAGCTATATTATCTTTAAGTGCTGATCTGCAGTATGTAAGCATACTGATAACATCTGGCACGCGCATGCGCAGATGTCCCTTGTGTGTAAATATTTCTATGTTATCATTGTATTAATCATGACAAATTGGTCAAGACACTTCACACAATATTAATCATGTCACGTTTAGGTTGATACCATTACTTAGGGCCCCCAAGTCATCGGGTAATATACCTCTATATCTCATACTTGACCTGAAACATCTTTTTTCAAATAGCTTACTGTTAGGTGTGATCCAGTGAAGGCTATACCATTAAGTGTAAGATCTATTTTATGTGTCATTTATACTATACTATATGTATTTATCTAACATTTATTTAGCAATTAATATTTCATCTTTTCTTTGTTTCTGCATTAAAATGGAGCAGTAAACCAGACAGGTGAGAAATGCTACACTGTTAAATAAAATTATGTTTTTATTTTATTAAAACACATTGAAAGGCATTACATTGACAGCAAAATGTAAAGTGCATTTTCACTTGAAAAGAATTTGATGTTAACTGTATTATTCTATAAAGAAAACAAAGTTACTTTGAAACTGAAAAAATACAAAGCTATGTGACTAAACACACTAAACGTAAGCATTGCACCATTGCAACCTGTTCCAATGTAATATTGCGAGATTCCTTTATTTTAATCTTCAAGTAACAGTTTATAATTATATATATATATAATTATCATATCATCAGGACCAGATATCGCAGCTAAAGCACATATTTAACTGAGGGAAATTCCCCATTTCTCATTTAAATATGCAATGTAGCCAGATGTGCAAGCAGATGAATGGGCAACCGTGCGCACATCTGTCCATTTGTGCTGCTGATCTTCATATGCGTAACAGTGAAGATCAGCAGTGCTCTGTCCACTGACACCCACCTTCCACCTCATACTCTCCTCTTGAGTTTACAGGAGGTGAGTGCGCAGGAAGAACAGAGACAAGGTTCGCTCATTTACTATTACAATCACGAGAACTGGCTTGGATTTTAATCTGAATGACAACTGTAGATCACACAAGCTTTCATTTAGTATAGAATCCAAGTTAGCGGTTCCTACTGGCAGCTACCTTCAACAATTGTCCCTGCACCCCACCAGCCCTCTGGCCCTACATATTATAAAAAAATATATATATATATGCAGACAGATAAAATTAGTTGCTCTGGTTTTTTTGTCAGTATTGCATATTAATACAATTTTAGTAAAGATAACGTTTTAAAACACTAATCACTGAAATGCTGTATTTTGAAAGGTGAAGCCTTGTGAAATAATGTAGTATCATTAGCTTAACAGAGGTATATCATTTCAATTTGAAATGCCATAATATATATTATTGAAAGCTTCAAGAACATATAGTCAGTTAGTGGAAAAAAAGGTATGTCTTTGTTATGCAAATGACATACTTAATGTGTGAGTCACTGGTTCATTATCAGTTATTCGTATTTTATTGCAAATTCAGACTTAATAATTTCGTTTTGTTATTTGAGGTAAAGACCTTGCCTACAAGTCACTGAATTGATTAATTTTCTTCTTGAGCTCTTGTGTGCGGCTTGTCTTGCCTGGGCTTATGTTTTGTAATTAGTATTCAGCTTGCTGATATCACCACATACAAATAATTAAATGTTTCCAATACCTCTATATAGGTAATAAACTCTTTGCCTTTGTTATGCTAAAAGTGAGCAGAAAATGCTCAGTGAAAATGACACTGGCATGAGATTTTATTAAGATAGGAAACTGATGAGTTCTTTTGTGACACATTAAGCAACTCAGCCATGGATCTTGCTGATTGTGTAACACCTCATCCAAAAGGTAGCTGATTGTTGTAGAGCAGTGGTCAGGGAACAGGGGTAAATTACCCCAAATGGGGTAAAAGTGAAAATCTGGGGGTAATGAGTAGAGATGTGCGGGTTCGAATTTTAGTATTACGAGTACGA
>JABWIB010000315.1:8303-19633 GCA_016617825.1 Platyplectrum ornatum
TCTGGACCTGGTGCTTTATTTATCTTAATTTTTTTAAGCCTCCTTAGGACTTCTTCCTCTGTTACCCAATTATTGAGAAATGATTGGGTTCCATATTCATATGTAGGCATTATTCCATCCATGGGCTCCTCTCTAGTGAAGACGGAAGAAAAGAAATTGTTAAATATCTCAGCTCATCATTAATCATCATTACTGGCCCTTTATTGTCCTTTTTTTATTCTTTTTCCATTTATATACTTAAAGAACTTTTTAGGGTTTGTTTTCCTCTCTTTAGCAATTAGTTTTTCATTTTCTATTTTTGCTATTTTTATCTCCATTTTGCATGTTTTATAACATTCTTTGCAGATCTGGAAGGACTCTGCAGTCCCCTCAGATTTCAACAATTTAAATGCACGCCTCTTTCTACTCATTGCTTCTCTTACCTTTTTATTTAGCCCCATATATACATACCTACTATTTAAATGTAGCGGTGAAGTGAATGAAGATTTATAGTTTTGTGACGTTATGACATACCCCTGTATACACCCCTACTTCCAGCCCTGATACATACTATAAACTACATTATAGAAAGAGAGAGGGAAATAAAGTCTGGAACACAATGATTTAGTCAAGTCAATAGAGATTTATAGTTATGTCAGTAGGAGACGCGACGGCACACACACCCACGTCCAGTCCTGGTACAATTGACCCACAATAACACAATATACAAAGGAAACCAGAATTCTTTTATACTTATATTCCTTATTGGTAATCGTTAATGTTATATGATTTGCAGTACAGGACACATAATAGTGATTAGTTGAAAATTTATGAGGATCAATGTGAATATGGATTTTGTGTGCTTTTAGAATATTAGGTCAATTAATCTGTTGGCTGTTATGGCTTAATTTACAGCGACTGTTTTTTTTTTTACATTGAATTGTTATTTATTGTATTTAATCATTTTAAATACATGATTTGAAGTTTCAGGTCTGCAAGTGTTTATGCTTTATATTATTTTGCTGAATGTACAGTATCTCCTATATAAGTATTGTAAAAATAAAAGCAAAAGAAATCATAGATTAATACATAACTAAAGCTGGCCATACACTATAAGATATATTGTTGTTATGATTAATTTTGTTTTTAGGCGGCTTAACTATTGGGTATACATGATTGCTTTATTGTGCTTTGGTATGTATTTAGTATTTCATTAGCGCAGCAAACAACATATGACATATTCAGTAGACAAAAATATGCATTTGTTTATATACCTTGTAAACCATATTAATAGTGAAAGAAGGCATATGACCCATAACAACCAATCATATTCAAGCAATCATATCTGTATGTGTGGAAATTAAAAGCCACAGGAAGAGTTGAGACACGTGGTGGAGTGTTCTGCTGTTTGGCTGTCCTGGTGCGTGCGAGCATCCAATCTTTTGGTAGCATCAATTAAGCAGAAAGGGTTAAAGCTCTAAAATACATGTAGCAGGAAATAATGAAACAGATTTGCTGCATAAGTATTTGATTCATTGCGATCACTGTGCAGCAACCTTACAGAATTAATTAGGCTTCAGAGATAGATAACCATCATAAATATCAATGATAAATGAACGCTAATGGTGGAATGAAGTGATCAATGCAATTATTCTCCTGATAACATTTTCATATTCAGGAGTCAATATTAATCCAAAGTCCAAAGATGATCACATCATCAAGTTTTATTAGAGAAATAGATTTTTATTCTCTCTATTCAATTTTCAATATGTCAGTAAGTGACCAGTTGGTTTACATGTAATTAATACACTTATATTGCAAGTTAAAAATTCAAGTCTACTTTTTATTAAAAACGCAAAATATAGTCCATGATTACTGCATGCATGCACACAGCAGATGTGCACTTGTGGACCCCTGGCATATGGAACATACATTGTTCTCTGCTAACCTAAATAACACAAGGTGGGTGGGTGGGGTCTATTTAAATTAAGGGATGGCTTGGGGACGAGTTTGGGGTCATTCGTAGGGATAATGGTAGCATAGACTGCTAATCTACACAAGTGACTTAAATAGGGGGTATAGCCTTTTCCGCACAAGAGAGAGAAGTGGAATTCACTCCCCTCTCCTGAATGACTGCACTGTTCGCCATGTGAACGGACTTAGCACAGATAGCTGAATCCGGTCATATATGAATTAAGCACATTAATAATTACAGCCTGATGTAATGTCATTAAATCAGAATTGTCAGCAACATGGGCGTGGCATGTTGCTGGAACCTGATCCAGCCCCCTAGGGAGCCTGTCCGATCCTACCCCACCCCCTGCATGGCAAACCATACTTTTACTATGGCTGGGCAGGGCTTCATGTAATAATGTCCCACACATTCATAGTAACGTTCAAGCTGCAGGCAGTGATACCACGATATCAGAAAGGCCCCGACATTAGGAAGTTTCCGGGAAATTCCTGGAGACTCGTCAACCCTACATTTATTTATTATGCATATGCCCCTTTATAGTGACTATTAAAGTTTATATAAAATCTAGGGAACCCAAATATGAAACCTCCTTCTGGATGGAATGTGGTTTGATAGAGCATAATAAAGTGTGGAGCTGTTATTATAATGGTCACATTTACTTTTCTTGTTGTACATTATATTCATTATTCTTAATTAGATTGTTAAATAAAATGAGGCATGTTGGAAACACAATGACACTTCCTTTCCTTGAAGTCACATTTAGACAGTAATGTACTGTATTTATAGATAGATAGTGACAAAACAAAGGGTGAACCTGGCTTTTCATGGCATAGCTGTAGCACAGTAAATATTACCTTCTGTCCCTCCCCCATTACTATCATTCAGTTTTAGTTGTTAGATATTGAAGCTGCACCTGCAGCCAGTACACGTGTGATAATATGGTTAGAAAGCTTTCTTGTGGACCTGTGGCAATTCTGGCGCAGATTTAAAAAGACTTACTACATCCAGATTCTCATAGATTCTACTGGCCTGAATTCACTAAGCGGGGAGTTTGCAAGGGAATTGAAAAGTGGGGATGTTGCCAGTGGTGGGATTCAAATAAATTAACAACAGGTTCAATGACCAATGGCTCTGCCCAAGCCACGCCCTTATCCCACCCAAGCCCCACCCTCACTCCACCCAAGCCCCACCTCTTCACTTCAGCGGTAGGGACAAAACTGAATTAAAAAAATACATTCATTGGCTACCAATTTGTCTATTAACCATAATAATTACTGAAGTAGATCAAGACTACTGAGATTCTGAAATACATAAATAAATCTAAATATTATTTAATTATGCTGCTGATGTTTCCTACTTATACTTCTGGTATCCACATCAATCACTAAGTAACATCTGGGAAATGAATTCAGCACTTGCACAGTACTGCAAAAAAGTCCCGGCCAGGGCCGCCACCAGGATCACCCGGGCCTGGGACTCACAAGGTCCCGGGCGTCGGGCCCTCCCACATGACGGAGGTCCCGGGTGGCTGGGCCTTCCACAGCAGGAGGCTGTCGAGCCTGTAGGAGACAGTGGCCCGGCGCTCTGTACTGGCATGCCGGCCACTGCCGGCAAATAAATGTGTTCTTTGCAAACCCTGTGTGCTAATTGGGCTAGGGAGGGGATGGTAAACTGGCCATGGCACGGGGTGGGTCACCTCGCCTTTCCCTACTGCACCAGTTTTGGTTCGTGACAGGTTGGAGCTGGTCCTATGGACAATTACCTGCCTCAATAAGTGTAAAAAAAAGTTAAAAAAAATAAAAAAATATTAAAAATATTATTTTATTAATGAAAATGTGTCTGTTTTTTTTTTATAAATTTAATTTATTTATTTCATTCATTCATAAATTACCATTTAGTTTTTCTTTTTTATTTCTTAGTCGCCCTTTTCCAAATGTATTTTTCTTTTGGAACTGTAGTCTTTAATGTTCCCACTTCTGCAGCAATTATGTGACTCGAGCTATACAGTGAGAAATCATGTATTAAATTGAAGGCACTCTTAGGTCAGATAAAAATAATCCCTGATATAATGATATAACTTTGGTAAGGAAAATTGCAGTGTGTGGGCGTCAACCATTATATTAATTGTCAAGTATAGGTGTTAACTAAATCTTAATTGGACTTATCTGGTAGGCCATCTACCCACTCGGTCAGAATGCCAAAATGTCAACTTCTACCAACTCACAGCAGCTGCTAAGTCTTAAACCTTCATTTTTTTTTATTTCATTCACAAAAAGCTGCCATATGCTTGGCTATTGTACCCAATATAAAAAATACATTCACATTATTTAAACTTTCAACTGATGCCACTATGGCTTTGTGAATGAATGAAATAATGCAGAAATTGTAGAGGCCTCAGCTATAGAAGCCGTAGCCTCTGTGCTTCAGCTCTGACTCCTGCAGGGATGAGGAGCATAGCGAATGCATAGGGGATGCCCCTTTTCCCTGAATGCAATTCACAGGTGGATGATTCAGCTGAAACACCCAACAACTCATATCTGCTGTCAGAGTCATATGCATAGAGGCTTTGCGCTTGACTGTCATTAAAATTGGGTTCTTTAATGCTTGTTTTGACAAAATGAATATATTGCAATGCCAATGTGTAGTAGTGGTATACTGCTACTACACTGGCTTTTTAAACTTATGTTTTAAAAAAAAAACTATTTTAGTTGAAAGAAAAAACAAAACACACTTATTTAAATCAATAATATATATAATTAAAAATAATATAAACATATTTATTTTTACACTTAAAATTGCATCTGAGCTTTAAACGTATGGAAGAAGAGCTAGCGGCATCCCCTATGACCATTTAAATACAAAAAAACTCCCCTTTACTCATTTAAATTAACTGCATAGCAGTCAGATGCACAAGAAGACAGAGGTACTTGGGGGGCCTGATCCAGAGTGGCACATCCACCTGGAAAACAGGCTGTGCATGTGAGATGAAGGGGTGTAAATATGCGGTTTAGCAGATGATGTATCCTCCGCATCGTCCGTTGCTTGCTGGATTTTTGTGGGTTTCTTTCAGCAATATATCCAAATGCTGGTAATGTGTAGCGCTTAGCAAGAAGAGAGGGAGATGGTGCCGGCCTCGGTCCATTGAAGCTTCAGGGCAGTCTCCGATAATGATGTTATACAGATGGCTGTCAGTTTTGAGTAACGCTGTGATGTTAATATATAGGAGATGCAGCGTGGTTTCGAGATTTGTGTGGGTTTTTTTTTCACCACTTTATTCACATGTTGGTAAAGTGTGGAGCTTGGCAGGAAGAGAAGGAGATACCTCCATATACCTCTGGAAGTATAGTCCCAGTTGTTGAATACAATTAAGTAAGAGCTCAATATGATGTATTTCGTATAATGGATACGAAGTAATATAGCCAAATGAAGTTGAGGCTCTGATATATAAAGTCCAGGCTAAACAGATGGTTTCTGATTACTAGAATCTTAGGTTTAACTGTTTAGAGGATATCCTATTTCAGCTTATATGACCATATATATATATAAATATATATATATATATTTTTTAATACTAATATACTAATATACAAGGGTTTTCCCTTTACAATATATTATCTACCCAAAGTGTAAAAAAAAACACAAAAAAGTTTTGTATATTTACAATAAAAAATATTGTTGTATGTGTTTTAGATCAATATTTATTGATTTATTTCTTTTACCATTATTTAATTAATACAAAAGAGGCCAGTGAAGTAGTGGCCAGTGAAGTTTGTTTTAAATAATATTTTTTTAATTTCTTTTTTTTTTTTTAATTCATGAAAGCCGGCACGAGTATACACTGGCAGAGGCTCCGGATACAGCATGTGTTTTTTCAATGAGCGCAGGGATACGGCATGCTGAATCAGGTCCACAGTTCCTACTGAAGCAGGGAGGAAAAGGGGCACATTAGATGTCCCTTTTACCTGGGTTCAGCCACACAAAGCTCTGGATCAGCTCCAGAGTCTTTTCTGACAAAATTCATACTGGCGAAATTTCGTCTCCCAACTTCAGATTGCATCAAGCTTCTAAATAACAACTGGCTACGTCTAATGCAGAATAAATGAAATCAAGAAATAGAATTATGTGCAACATACAGCAGAGACTGCAAATCCATAAATGTTAGATGTTTTACATGAGGATATTTGTGACAATGCCAGATTAATTTTAATAATAATCATGAAGACATGGCATAAATGCTAATCTACAAATTCTGAACATGGCATTCAAGTTCATTAGTGATTGAACTAATAAAGCTGGATCTTTATTGTCTGAATGATTTCTAAGCAATGTGTCAAAGTCCCCTCCGAATGTATTCATTTCCTGAAAGAAGCAATGTTTATCTAATATATTTGTAAGCAAATAGATGTCACGGAAATAAAACACAGCGTTTCAGTAATTGAGATGCAAAGATCTAATTTAATGAAAGCACACTTGCATGTCATTTTAGTATAGACTGATGGGAGCTAACCTATAATTACATATAATAAGTAGTTAGTCAGCGTTACAAGCTCACTGGTAGCACACAGAGCAGATTGGTACACCTGCTCCTGCTAATAAAACTGACTTTCACAAATGTGCAATAATAATCCAATTTGCACTTTATCACATATTAATTAAGAAAGGTTATTTTAACTAGAAATACTGGTCAGATAACAGAACCACTTACACGTAACATAATGTGTTCTTAAAAATAAGAAAAGAAAATATACAGTTATAATAAAATATCTTTCTTTGGAATTTAAATAGGCAATATGGATATATCTCTGAGGTTGTATCTTTAAACATCTGTGACACCTGTTAGGATTTACCGTATGCCCCACATCCCTGCGCTCATTAAAAAAAAGTAGAGGTTCTGGATGCTGTATCCGGCTTTCATGAATGAAAAAAAAATAAAAAAAAATATTATAAAAAAAAAACACCAAAACACTTTATTTAATATTGTATTTTTTTTATTATTTAAATTTTTTTAATAACTTTTTTTTACACTTAATGAGGCAGGTAATTGTCCATAGGACATTACCTGTCACGGTCCATCTGCGCAGGCTGCGCTTTCAATTAGCAGGGCTTAGCCCTGTTAAAAGCGCATATGGTAATGAGAAAAGGGGCGTGGAGCGCCCCTTTTCCCACTACCATATGGCGGAGTCGCAGAGGCACGGAGTCTGGCTCTGCGCCCGACTCCGCGCCATTCAGAGCCCATCTGCGCATGCACAGATCGGCGAATCTTCTCGTCTCCACCAGCCTGGCTGGCGGAGACGCAGCCCTGGATCAGGTCCTACGGGGCTGATTCAGGCCCGTGTCTCCGTCAGGCTGATGGCGGAGGCGCAGTTTTGAATAGCACAGTGGCGGACGCAAAGCCCCCCTCCATGCTTGTGCGACTCAGCCATGTGCTTAGCCCTGCTAGTTACAAGCGCAGATTGCACAATGACCAGACAATTATCTGCCTCATTAATGTGGAAAAAAAAATTAAAAATATTAAAAATATTGTTAATAAAAAATAAATATGTGTACTGCCGGCTTTTATGACAGCAGCGATCACTGCGTAAACCTATTAACAGAGGCTCCGGCTACAGCAGCATGTGAAACTCACGAATTTCAGGTAATTCTAACTTGGTCTGAGGCAGTGATTTCATGTAAATCACTGCCTATAGCCCCAATTGTTACAAAGAATGGGTGGAGGATGATGCCCATGCATCAAATGTATAATGTTTGACGCACAGGGGAAGGGGATCAGGATGTGATGTGCACATATAACGTCCTCTGTCCCACCCTGTGCAGCTCTATATGCTATATAAAACACTTACATTATACAAAGATCTTTAATACACTAAATGGATAATATAAATGATAGCAGAGTCAGTATTGGCAAAAATATAATACATTCCAAACAGTGAATAGGTTACAAAAAATGTAAAAATTTCCACAAATGTCCACAATATCAGTCAGTGTAAATATGTATTATAGTTACTCGGTGATAAATACCCAAGGGGCTCTTAAGACGACTATTATTTATTTCATTGATTCTACTGATGTGAGACAGTTTATTCCGCTATTAACCGCGGTAAAACAGATCTAATGGACTGAATGAAGAGGCTGCACTGATGCCAGCTGCAATGTTTGTTTCATTATACAGAAACTGGCATTAAGCAATACACATTATGGTCATTTACAGTGTATAATGCTTAATTTAACTATTATGCACAACTGGAAATAATCCAGTTTACATTTGGCGAAAGTTTACCATTGTTCAGATTTAATAAAGTCATCTTAGAATGACATTGGTTTGCGTAAAGTCACTTTCCATCTAAAATGTCAAAGCTGAGTATCTCTGAAGTGCTTGGGTGATGGGTGGATAGTATTTATCAGTTATAAGAAATACTTGTAAACTCAAAACATGTATTGATGAACACAATGTGAAAAAAACTAAATTATATATAATTAAATGTCTATGAATAATCGCCGTTAAAAATAAGGAGGAAATTCTCAAAACAACCGATTCATAAAAAAAAAAAAAAACAATTGCCATGCTTAAATTCTTAATGTGACTGATTCAATCATATAAAATAGGGACAAATGTAAGTGATACCACTAAGAAATGATTTATTTATACATTTAACATTTGACTACACCTTTCCCATATTAAAATAAAAAAATATAAATATTAAAAATTGTATTGGTGCTCAATAAAGGAGACAAAAATATAGCATCAAAGATTGACCATATGTAAACATATTGGACCTGATTTAGAGTTTACCGGGTTTCCGTATCCGTGCATATTTTTAACAAACATGCATCTCTGTACTGGGTGCAGGTGAGACGGACACGCAATGTGCTTTTCTAGCCAGAGCCTGTGTGCTATGAAAGCTGGCCAGAGCAACCATTGCATAAAAGCCGGCAAAATAATATTTCCAGGGTTTTATGAATAGTAAAATATTTTGTTAATGCTGGCATGCGCAGATGGGAACCAGGCGGATGCGCATCTTTAAATCAGCTCCATTGAGGGTGTCCAAAAGTGCTCTTTCTCTTGTAGATTATTTTGACAGTCAATGAGAAGTTCCAGTTAGAAAACAAATTGTGATCTTTCATCTCAAGGATCAGGGTATCAAAAGCAGGCAACACTGATATTCAGCATAGGAAAAAAGTTTTTGAAGTCCTATATAGAGAAAAGTCCTATATAGAGAAGTCAACTATCGCAAGAGGTATGAGGGCAGCCTTTTTCTCTGCTTTCAAAGTCGTATGTGCAGATGCTGCAGCATTTATACTCACAATCTCTGCGCTTACATACCATTTAAATTCGTTTTTTAATGCCTGATTCTACAGCATTAAAAAACCCATTTACACTTTTACGCGTTTTTTTTTATCAATGGTCGTGACTCGTGTGGTGTAGTCAGCTGTGCCAGAACATTTTACTTTGGGGGGAGCTAGAGTCCCCTCTTCCCTTATGGTGTCCCTCGAGTAGCTAAAGTGCTCACTCAATATTACATAGGTGCTGCAGCGCCTGTCTCAGGCTGATTGTACTCCGGCAGGGGGAGGTCACCCCTTCAGAACCCCCCTGTTCCGATGCCTATGTTGGTAGTAGCGGTATACCACTACTACACAAAGAGTTTTATCAATGGAAATGTAAAAAATAAAAACTTTTTTTTATAAAAACCTGCACATTTTCAGACAGTATTTTTATACTTAAAAAAATTAAATAAACCTTTTTGAGATGGTGCAAGAGTATGGCAAAAGCCTCTTACGGTTTCTGTTTAAATAAATGAAACTCCCCTTCTCTCATTTAAATGGAGCAGACGGATACGCAGATAGGTGGATGGGCACCAATGTGTCATCTTTCTGTGCTCATCATCTGTGCATGTGTGGTGGCATTTTTCATGCGGATGCACAATTCTGGACCATGGTCCTAAGACTTCTAAAAAGAAAGAAAAAAAAATACTTTTATAGACTAAGAAAACATCTCTTAAGGTAAACATATACTGTATGTTTTACATTTCACAGATTTTCTTCTACCGTTCCATTAAGTGCTCTAGACATCTGTTTGGTTTTTTTAAAGGTTGCATCTGTACGATAATGGTATTGGTCTAATTGTCTCCGTATCCATGACAACCACCATCCATTATTTTTGTTGTAGCGCAGGTTAATTTTTCATAACATCTTTTTAAAGTAATTTCATGTATTTTTTTTTCTCAAGGCTGAACAGTTAAAGTGTAATGTTTTTTATATATGATATGATTGTAGGAAATGTTCTTGTGCATGTTTTTCATGAGACACCCTGGCCGTATGATTCTCTTACCAGAGTTCAAGGAACAAGTGACAAAGAAGAACAAATATCCAAAATGACCTCCGTTCAATTCAATGCAAGACAATTAATTTTCTTTTGTAATGTGAATTATCACCTATTGTTTATGTACAACAAAAAGCTAAGTAATAAACGTAGAAAGTAATCTAGATTTCATAATTTTTTAAATAAAAGTATGAAACTGAAAGTTTATCTGCAGCCACTTGTAAACTGCATCAATTTCATATTATTGTATACCTTACAAACCATTCTCATTAGATTGAAACCACACAAACATAAGGTGCTGTATACTCAACATTTTCCTACTGGTAAATGTGATACCAATTGGGAGAGGACTCATGATGGGACAACACTGCTAATCAGATTTTGTCAGTGGTGACCGCTTAAGCAGGAGTGATGCAGGCGAACTAATCAGGGCTTACCCCATCATTGACACCATTTTAGGAGAACCAGGGAGAGGAAAGAAGATGTGAGAAGATTGATGGCAGAGAATAGTGGGACAGGCCAGAAACAGCCATAAGACATTGAGGAAGGTCCAAAGTGGCCATAAGGTGGCGGTCAAGAGCCAAGGAGAGCCGAGAGAAGCCACAGGGAAGATAGGAAGCTGGGTATCTTTTCAGATACCACAGCCATTTCCCAAGCGTCCTCCAAAGGAGCTCAGTGATCTCTGGGTAACTGTCTTAAAGTTATTTCACAGAATGCTCCCCACTTGACCACCAGGGAGGGACCGTTCATTGTATAAGACAGGGGACACCGGTTGTAGTGCTCCCCTGTCCCCCTAGACCATCAGGGTGCTGGCTGCCATTTTTGGCCAGAAGAGACCTGCCTGCAGTTCTAGAGTATTACCCCTAGATTTGATGTAGCTAGAACACCTCAGATTAACATCTTTAATCTGTGGCTTAGCCAGTGGTGCCATGAGGAAGGGTTTGGTTTCATTAAACATGCCCAAGCCATCTGGCAAAATAGAACCTTGTACAAGAGGGATGGCTTGCATCCTTCTGCAAAAGGAACTGCAGTCCTTAATGATCAGTTCAACAGCTTTAT
>JABWIB010000315.1:28899-41830 GCA_016617825.1 Platyplectrum ornatum
GTACGCAGGCGCGAGGTCACCGCGTCTGCATGTTGTTGAATGTAGACGCGGTGACCTCGCGCCTGCGTACTTGTAACCTCGCGGCTGCGATAAACTCGCAGCTGCGGGTTGCCCAAACTCGAGTTTTGTGAATTTCCCCCAATGTCTCTGAAGCATCTTGGACCAAACAACTTTAAATTAAAAAAGCATTTTAAATATAAATACAATTTTATATATAATACTGAACCATTATATATAACAATACACATGTGCGTGGCAACACGCTACACCTTCTGTGTGCTGTCCTGTAAACTGGTCTATTGGGTATGGGAAATGTCCCACTTGTAATTTTTTTCCCCATATATAACAGAGGTAAATAAATATGTTGCTCCTTTACTTAATTTCAGCTTCAAATTCCTGTATTGTCTTATTTACACCCTTCCAACCATTTACAGAATTCCAACCATTTCAAAAATGTTTCTACGTCATGCTGTTTCATATTCACATTATGGTAATAAGGTAAAGAGTTTACGTTCGATTGAAAGAAGCATGCTTTGGTCAAAATTGAAGCAATATATTTTTCTTATTGAAATTACAATCACATAGGTTTTTGTACGCTGAAAAGAAAACGCAGTGAATACATTGACCCATCATTCTGCACAGTGCCACCTCTGAGAATACAGAACTTTCTGTAATACCTTGTAGAAGGATTCGTCACGCAGTTAATTGTCCCTATTTGTGAAATCCACAGAAATAAGGCCAGGAGTGAGTCAGTAATCAATGGAACATTAATGGATGTTCCCTGGAGATGTGAATAGAATGACTGCATTTGAGTAATCATTGAAATATTTAGGTCACTTTTATGTAAGAGTAAGAAATAAAAAAAATCTAAAAGCAATGCATATATGAATTAAACAAATAATAATAACTGTCCTTTAAAAGCATTTAAGGATATATAATGTTGCATTGTTGCCATGGAAATAATTACATTTTTGCATAGATATTCAAATAATTCTACTGAATAATGTATCAAAGAGAGCTTTTTAGCTCAAATAATACAGATGCGATCATCCATATGATAGTGGGCTTGTCATAATGGTAGTGGGGCAAGGAGGAGTAATCCATTGTGGAAGTAGGGAACCCTATCTAAGTCCTTATGACTAAAATTCTGTCATTTCAGCCATAGGGACTCATCAGTCATCATAAAACTGTTGTTTTATTTTATTTCCAAAATGTATAAAGGTATAAGTCTACATTAAGATCACTAGCAATAATTTTATTGTTTTTAATTATAATTAATGAGGGTTTTAGTTATATAGGTTTTAAAAAATGAACAGGGGCTGTTGTCTGCTGTTAAAGTCGACCAGAACTAGACCTCAGTGTATACTGCGTACACATAAAGGTTTAAAAGTCCAAATAGTATATGGAACGGAACACCCCTCTCCTGTGGAATCTTTGCAGGGCACATACAGCTATAATGCTACCTTAAATACTCTGTGCGAATCTGCCTCTATATCTAATACTGGCCACCTTCCATCATCTGCATGTTTATCCCTACCACTACTACACAACGCTTCTTCGAACATCTCTCCTCTTTCTGTAGGTAGATTTGCTTTGTAACAATTGCCCGACCCATGCACATTGCGATTATTACACGTTACATGGTGTAATGCTGAGAATCTGGATCTGGTCCTATGTTTCTATGTAGCACATAGACTTCAAAGACAATATCATCCACTATTATTAAGATTGTGACAAATAAGCCTCTGTCTGACTACACTCAAGCCCTGCCATGACTCTGCCAAAGCTCCGCCTTTTAAATGCAGTGATCAAGGCATAGTATAGAAAGTATACCGGTATATATATTATTGACTACCACTTTGTCCCCTTAATAGAGCCCCCTTCACATTTGGGGGGAGTGCTTTGCCCCATCTTTCCCCTGTGTTCTAATACAAGTCACTGATGCTACAACAGAGGTCTCCAGTGGAGTTAAGTCAGCAACAAATTCTGTGAAGCCATTTTATTGTACAGTGCTGTATATTACTCTAATAATTCATTTTAAAATACATTTTGTTTTTTAAACATTTTTTTATTATGATCTATATTTTATTTACTGTATTTAATTACCTTTTGTAGTACTCTAAAAAATTGCAGGTAGATGGTGTAGCAGATGGACAGGAGGAATGAAAAATGTCTTCCTTCTATGGTGCATTGACACTAAAGGTCTGACAATTTTCACTAAATAAATTCTGAATGGCACATTTAGGCCTAAATTCACTAAGCAGGGAATTTGCTGGGGAATTGAAAAGTGGAGATGTTGCCCATAGCAACCAATCAGATTCGAGCTAATATTATCCAGTATGTAAAATTTGCCGTGGACGTGCGGAGTTTGGGCGTGCGGGGCGGAGCTGGGCGGGTTTGGGACAGGGTCGGGTTTGGCCGAGACGGGGGCAGGATTTGGTTGGGGCAGGGGATGGGACATGTGTGTCCCGCTCTCTCCTCGGCAAATGTTGGGCGGTGTTATTCTTTATTAGTTGAGGTTGGACTTTCTAAGTCTATTCTGTCTAATTGAGGATAATTAGGTTTTTATTTTGAAATGGGCGTGGCATTCCCATTCCAGGCTAAATGTAAACTTATACCAGGATTGGATCCAATGTAACTGTTCTGAATGGGCTGATTCCACGTGAGCCTTTAAAGAGGAAAATGAATTTTGCTTATGTTGGAGTTCTAATAGATGCAGTTTAGTTGATAGTGTAAGGTGTGTATTAGACTTAAGCTGGGCATACACTATAAGATAAATTGTTCCAATTGAAAGATTTTTCAAGAGTGGGCAAAACCATGTAGAATTGCAGGGGAGGTACATTGAATTAGTTGCAATCAGTATTACATGTGAGAGATGATTCTTCCTAGCAGAAGTGTAATAACAGTGTAACAGTAACACTGGTCAGTATCTGTGTGCAGCATGCAAAAATAAAGTATTCTCCCTGCATGTAAACACTAACATTCATTTTACCTCCCCACCTGCAATTCAACATGGTTTTACACACTCTTAAAAAATCTTTTGATTGGAACAATTTATCTTATAGTGTATGGCCAGTTACATTTAAGTAACTACTCACTACTGTCTTAAGAGAAGACCAGTGGGTTACAGGAAAGTATGAAGGTAGTGTGCAAACATTGAGCACAGATATATACAAAACAAATAAAATAAATGTGTTGTGTGCAAAAAATAAGCACAAATATCTACAAAACACAAGGGAATAAGACACAGGCAGGGAAAACAGGCTGATTCACATGCACAAGCAGAGATACAAAATGACTAGCAACTAAGTTAGCCACAGGCAATCTTTATATCCTGGCTACTCAAGGGCTACAAATTAATCATAGTGGCTGATGTCCGAACAGCAACCCATAGGGGCAGTCCACAGTGTTCACAGTAACCGGAGGAAAGTGTCCAAGAGTGCCCTAGGGGTGCTTAGAGGTATCTCTGGGGGAAATCTCTGACGCGTTTCTGCTGATTCTGAGCTTTATTCAGGACACAGATGTCCGTTTCAGATAAGAGATACCGGTATCCCAATCAGTGGTCGAAGTGGAAATTTAGAAGTGGGGGTATGGACATTCAGAAGTGCCGGTATGGAAACACACAATATAATGAAAGTCAATGGAGATTTAAAATTTTTCCATTACAATAGTGGGAGAAGTGCCAGTATGTCATACCACTTCGAGCCCTGATCCCAATACCATCACAACTCAGGTGACTTAACATTGTGATTAATCCCTCCCTGACTGATCCTGAATGACTTATTTTACAAATGTTATTGTGATATGTATGAATAAATATGATATGAAACCCTTGGATTGTTACAGTCTTTCTTATGTATCTGCATTACTGCGCTATATGAAACGCACTCTTATATAAACTCTCTACATAGCTTTTATTTGTTATTTGTTATATATCACATATCAGTGAGGAGCTCCATAAGGGTTATAGATTTTCCCTTAAACCCAGCTGTTATAATAATCCTCACCCTATACTTCCCCTTCTATCACCCTAACCCCTTTTATAAACCAAACCAACCCTTAAATCTATCCTTCCATTTCTATTAATCTTTCCTTTGTATTAACTGCTACCTTTTCGCAGCCTAACCCTAACATTCCCCTTTTATTATCCATCCCACAGCCTAATCCTAACCCTCCCCTCCTTCTTCAGGACCATCGAGACCACCACTGTAATAAACCGGTAACATGGCAAAATGTCCCTAGTTACCCATTATACAAAGAATTATAAATGGCACTATTTTCTAAAATGAAAAGTTGTAATTTAGCTGTCGGCGGTAAACACATCCTCTTTAGATGTAGTTGTAGTTAAAGTGATAGGTAACACTTTGTCACATATTTGAAAAACAATTTATAATCTTGTCATTTCTCAGAAACATTTATCTAAAAGTCAGACTTTTCATTAAACACCTTTTATTGTTATAAACATCATTTTCAAATATACAGAGCCCTTGCAATGTAAGCATTGTTGTATGCTGTCTAAAATGTTAGTCATAAAATGTTTTATCTTTTTGTAAAGGCATCCGAGGACATTATAATTTTACTTAGCAACAACTACAAATGATAAACATTAAATCCTAAGTGTAGGAACACATCATAAAAGTAAGTTATACTTTTCATATTGGATATAAAAGTGAGTTATACTTTTCATATTTGATATAAAAATGAGTTATACTTTTCATATTGGATATAAAAGTAAGTTATACTTTTCATATTTGACAATATAAATGTAAAAGTATGATTGGCTAAAATACAATTACCTGAATCGAATAATGAAAATAATGTTAGATTTTCTCATGAATTCATATTAGATTATCTCTTCCAAATTGACAATCACCTAACATAGACCATACTTATTTTGTTCATTGTTAAACTTTATCTACCTCCACCCACACAACTTTATTCTGTATAACTAGGAACTAGCCCTATTATGGTCACTGTATAGCCCTCAGCACTTAGCCATTGCATTTTACTACTGCATGCTTTAGATTAAGGTGTTTATATGGCTGAATTCAGAAACATAATGATAAGGTAAGATATAATAATAAACTGTCTTATAGGGACTTGATATGAATAGACCGCCAGAGCTCCGTTCCTGCTAACTCAAAATGACCATTTAATCCGGTCCTGCTGTTACTCCTGCTACCTCTCACTGGTCCACCTGCAGAGCTATTTAGCAGTCCACATCTGTCTGACTCACTTTGCCATTGGTTGATACACTTACCTGTCACTACTTTTGGACTAGTTTCAGTTCGAACATTAGCCTGAACTTTTGCTCATATTTGAAGAACCCTGCTGGGTTGCCTACAAAAGAAACTTTTTTCGTCAAGGAAGGCCTACCTGTACCGGGGTATACCTCCGGCTTATCTGCTGCATTTCCGAACAGCAGCCCTTCCGGTGTCCTTCGGTAACACGTCTCGCACAAAACCGAGTTTCCTGTAGGTATCCCAGGAAGCCGGCGTCGTACTCTCTGCAGTTCTGCTACCCAGTGATAGTCAGTGCTACGATGGATTCTACCTTAGTGACCATCAGTAATGTTTAATGTTTTTCCTTGTTATGTAAATTATACCCCTACATCAGTGGTGGGATTCAGACATTTCTCACAGGTTCTACAGAACCTATACCTAATATAGGTATCGGTTCTTAGAACCGCTTGTTAATGGGTAGAGATGTGTGGGTTTGGTTTAATAAAAACCAGTACAGGACAATAGAGGGTGATACATTGAGGTTAGCATTTTGGTTTTCTCCAAAACAATTTAATTTTGGCCCGATCACCTCTGGAAAGGGGTGGGACTTTGGTGGAATCAGGACGGGGCTTAAGTGGACCCTTTGGATATAGAACCTGTTGTTAATTTAATTGAATCCCACCACTGCCCTACATGAACAACTCTATTAGGGTGATTTCATCCTTTAATGCATCTAATGTCCTTGATAGAAATGTGTTTCAACATAAGGCAAAACCCTTGCCCAAAGTTGGCATAAAATATATTACCACATGATTTTATTGATGTATGGTGAGCTGTATTTCTGCCACACATGGAACACTTTCTAGAATCGATTACCTGTTGTTTTTCACCACCCTCAACCAAGTCTCACTACTTAACGTTGACTCTAAAATTGTACACCAAAACACTGGCAGATGGGCTAAAACTTTTCTTACCTAACATTATACATCTTGATCAAACTCTGGGATGGAAACTCAGTAACTCAGGGCCAGATTCAGCTTTTCACTTTCATGATTTACATTCATGAGTTACACTCTCATGGGCAAATCCATGTTGAATTGCAAGGGAGGTAAATTTAATTAGTTACAATCAGCATAACAGGTGACAGCTGATGTTTCCTAGCCCTAGTCTAATAACAGTGTAACAGTAACGCTGGTCAGTACCTGTGTGCAACATGCAACAATAAAGTATTCTCCCTGCATGCAAACACCCCCCCCCTGCAATTCATCATGGTTTTACCCATGAGAGTGTAACTCATGAGTGTGAGTCATGAGAGTGAAAAGCTGAATCCAGCGCTCAGTGTGCATTTCGAATGCACACAACCATCAACAAATTTTGCTTCCTTTAGATGTGCATTTGATAGAGTCGCCTGGGAAAATCTATTTGAGACCCTGAAGAGGTTCCGGTTCACTCCTGAATTTATTCAGCTTTTATCCGCACTTCATACTTCCTCACTCTAACATATTGCTGTTAACGGCCACATTTCGACACAACGGAGTAAGTGGCAGTGTTGTACCCTTTCCCCTCACCTGTTCGCTCTGGCTATTGAGCCATTAGCAGTGGCCATGAAACAATCCATCACCTATACAGGAATCTACCTTTATCCTGTTTTAATTCAGTCACATCCTTTGGTTCCTTTGCAGGATATAAGATCAATATTGATATGTCTGAAATCCTCTGACTGACAGGTAGATGAGCTCCATCGACTTCCTCCTCTATTCTCACTAACTTACCAGTGGCCTTAGCAAAGTATTTAGGAATTCTCATCCCAAACTCACTTAAATAAACTGAATTATTCAACTACCCTCAACAAACAACAGCAAACTCTACTGCACTGGCATAATATAAACATACCTCCCAACTTTGGAGGTCGGGGCCGCGGGACAAATAAGCCCCGCCCCCGGACCCGGCCGACTCCGCCTCTGGCACGCCCCGACTCCGCCTCTGACACGCCCTAACTCCGCCCCTCCACGGGCAAGCCCCGCCCCTTTTTGCCGCCGCCACTCGCGGCATTTAATTGAAAAAAAAAGTTTGTCCCTTAGCGGGACAAACACTGAGGAGGGAGGGACAGCGGGACAGGCCCCCAAAAGCGGGACTGTCCCGCTGAAATCGGGACAGTTGGGAGGTATGATATAAATCTTTCTTTATTAGACAGAAATGTGGAGATTAAATATGTGCTATTTTCTCAACCTACTTATTTAATGCTAATGTTACCTATGACTTTATCCTCAAAAGATCTACGTGAGAAGTGTCACACGCTTTTTTCACATTTCTATGTAGAGGTAAAAATCCCAGAATCGCCACCAGGAAACTCCACTCCTTGCTCATGGCGGCATTCATCTCCTGAATGTTGCTGCTTTTGGAAGTGCAGCGCTATTTTCTTAATGCATCTGACTGGCTGCTTACCTGGGACTTACATGTAAACACATGCTTAGAACAGGTTTTATTCTTCCCCTTACCCCTTTTTGAGAAATCTCTTTTCGACAATTGCAAGAAAAATAGCACCTACACAAAAGACAATATTTTCAATACCTCCAAGTCCGCCATTTCATACTGTCACTTACCGAAAACAAGACATGTTAACCACATGTTAACACATTGAATCCAATTTTATCAGAACAAATAAATTCAAGATTAGATACTTATTCCCACAAATCCCACCAGCGATACAGTCTCCAGCTCCCGCCTCCCCACTTCTACTCCTAGGCTGTCTCTTGCACCTTTCACTGGCATTTTCTGTGGTCACCGTTGGCGGCGTGCTCCTGACGCTCCGTGCTCTCTGCCTGCAAGCGTGATTCTCCATCGCAGCAGGTCTATTAGATTGACTAAAGTTTCTACCATCTCTGTGATCCACTCCAGCCGGGAACCATGGGCGCTACCATATTGGATGCTATCAGGTGTTTAGAAAATGACCAGATTTGTATCAGCAATTACCTGCAGTCAGCAGCAGTAAATGATCACTCCAAAGGAGGTATTAATTCCCTTCACCTCCAGCACATCTTGCTTGTTCCAGTTTACTATTATCAATATTAATGTGTCCATGTCAGACCTAGGATTCTTAAGTCTAAAAAGATGGTTTTAAGCTTGATCCACATTGGTGTTATTACCCGAGGATACTTTAGGTAACTAGTACTTTAAAGGAATCGTAGTTATCAAAATTTCGCTATAGTTAATTTGTGGATATTATATCCTTGTGTAGAAGATTTTGTTAGTAGTATTGCTGGTATTAGTAGTATTGCTGGCCACTGACAGATTAAATATAGTCTTTTCAAGTGTGTACTATTAGCAGGATAAGCAGGTGTAAATTACTAGTGTCGGGATAAGCTGGTGTAGATTAGTAGTAGAAGCAGTTACCTGCTTCCCAGTCAAGTTGGTACCGAAGAAAAGGGGTTAAGGAAGATTTTGCCATATATCGCCTTACGCGTTTCATCCCTGATACTTTATCGGAGGAAAAAAATAGCTAGAATTGATGCATCATATTTATTCTTTGCAGTGAAGCAACACATACTTTACTTTTTAGGTGGCTGCTCCAAAAAAAAAAAGATATATAAATACAATTATTGAATTTAATATTATATAATTATTTACTATACTCGCCTCGCCTGAAAAGAGGTGGATTTTGTCTATTCTTTTTTATTTCAATTTTGTCTAGATTTTCGAGTGTGCAGAAATAGCCTGCCTAAATCCAGTCCATATTTACTAAAATGTAATTATTTTTTCCCTTTGTACAATAAATAAAACTATATAAACACTATTTTAATGAGTTGATATCTTAAAAATAACATATCTAAATTACCTGAAGAGTTTGGCAGAAATTCGCATTTATTCTATTAATAAACCTGTTTATTTACTGATTTGTGCATTTGTTTCTAAATGTTCAAATCCCAGCTGTTTGTTAACAGGTTGATGGGTCTTCTTGACATATGTTTTGTGGGATTGAGAATGAATAACCTTATGATCTGCCAGCTAATCAAGCCAATTAGCTAAACACACAATCACCGCTGCAACAAATATAATTGTACTGCTGATAAAAACCACTTTAAGATGCAATCATTAGCTGTCTTGTTATGCCAATCAGGCATACTTAATAAATAATAAAATGTACTGACAACAGGGTCTGCTTATGTACAAAATATCCAATTTATATTAAAATAGTAATGAAATCATTTCTGTATTATGTCATTTAAAACTAATTTTATTTAGATAGTTTTTTTAGTGTTAAATCTAAATCTTAGAGGTCCTTGCTCCAACGTTGCACCTCTGCCTGCACTGAGCATGTGTTACACCCAGGGGGATTGAACACGAACCAGGGAAAGCAGAAGGGGATTGATGAAGATGTCATTTTCCCACACTGAACCCCGCTCTGACTAGTTCTACTAAGATCAGATAAACGGATGGGACCTTAGCCACTAATAAAGATAATTAGAATTTGCTAAATCTATTTTAATTTCCAATAAACAAAGAAATTTTCAACTTTAACAGGGCATAAAGTTTTATTAATAACCATGACATTTGGCTTTGGCGGCCTATACCTGATATACTTAAATCTGCCTACAGGACGCCCCCGTCCTGTCCACAGGATGAAGGGAGGTTGTCTAGAACAAGTTGGGTAGGTGTTATGACTTCTCCTTCTACCCCAGGGTTTAGAACCATAACAGGATCCTCCACGCTGCCTTAAATTGGACCTGTGCTGACAGGTTAAGAACCCTCAGCTTCCCCGGACAAAGTCGACAGGGAGAGATACCAGGAGGCTACTTCTTCACCGGTATCAAGTCTGATGCCCAATAACAGATCATTCATTCTCCGACGGACCTCATCCCACACATCTTGAGAACTCCGTCACCCTCTGGAGACTCCTCCTTAGGCACAGAGCTCTCCGGTACTGCACTACTGGGCACTTTCTTCTTGGACTCGCTCTTGGGCTTAGACCGATCATTGGTGACTATAGGCATTGTAACAGGGCCTCCTCAAATCTCTCCCTGGGAGTATAAGTAGTCTTCCTTCACTGCCGGAGATTTAAAGCTTCGCCCCTTCTGCTCCTCTTCTACTGAAATTGGTTTTAATTCACCATTTGAATACCACGTAAATTCACTGAGAGGTGGATCTTCCTCAAAAGGGCTAGGGGCACGCACAATATAGCTGAAAGGCTTTATGTACGGGACAGTCTCTCTTATTTGGTGCATCCGGCACCTCCCACTCGCTCTGGACCTCGCCTTGGTCCACAGGGGTTTCATACTCTCTGTCCCCGTCTTAGCCTCTTCCTCCTCTGCTAACAATAGATCACACCGTTCCGCCCACGAAGCTTCCAACTCTCAACTTGAGATGTTTCCCTCTTTAGCGCCTTCACTCTGACTTGATGACACCATTCTCACTTTACCGTTCTCTAATAACCTATTTATACTCTTTCCTTCATGATATAAATTAGCTCATTTTTCCTCTACCAATCTCATTCAGTTTCACAATAAGGCCATATTTGGCTATGCAAAAGGTCAACAAAAGCCAGAACACTTGACCAGATTAAAGCAGTATTTAACCCTCAATATACTGGGGTATCACACATGCTTAGACTGGGAGCAAGAGCAGAAAGTTGGTCACACTTTGACCCCCCTCCTGTCTCCGCAACCGACTTCTCTGTGCTAGTGCAACTGTTATGAAATCAGGGATGACACAGCATGGATGTTCATATAACTCAGGTTTATTATACAAATAGGTTCGGGAATAAACAGAATAACAGAAACAAGGGTAACAGAATACACAAATAAGCACTCCAGGGAGCGAACTGACACAGATATAACACCCCTTTAGGGGCAGGTCATTTTAATGAACAGTCTAAATGCCCCTAGAGTTTGGACAGGGAGCCACAGTCCAGGATGCAACATAATGCCCCCTTCGGAAGGCGGATTCCAGACGCCTATTGGAAACATCAAGGGGCACCCCCCAGAGTTAGTCCGAGTGAAGTCCAGAAAAAATAATCAGATGGAGAATGTTGGGAAGAGTTCCAGGATGCAGAATTGTGAGGACCTCTCTTCTTTGACCTCCTCCTAGGGGATCTGCAGTAGGCCATAGTTGGGCACAGCCGATGGACAAGGTCGCTCTCTGGAGGGCTGAGGACTCGGATGCCAATGAGGGAACAGGCAAGGCTGACGGTTGGAGAGGCTTAGACTTGGCTGACGCTGAACCTTGGATGGTAGGTTCTCTTAGGAGCTTAACTGCAGAGTCCAAAATGGTGCAGACCTCAGGTGGTGTATACCTCTTGACAACGGTGTCACAGAAGGCAGGGAGGTCAGAAAGGATGGAATCCTGAGTCTCTGCCAGGTGTTCTGCCCACAATAAGGGCTCTCCCCTAAAACGCATTAGTACAGAGGAAATCCCTCTCAGTCCAGCCAACAAGGTTCTGCACCCCACTCCTGACAGAGTTCATAAGAGCAAAAAATTTGCTCATGTCTCCATCAAAAATGTAATGGTCCAAGAAGATTATAGTGGACGAGGATGCAGGACACTTTGCAGATTTGAAAGATACCGACATTGAGAACTCGGCTCGGGCTGGGCAGCACGGTGAGACCCTCCTGGGGTCTGGGCGCTGGACTCCCCTCCTGGGGTCTGGGTGCTGGACGCAGGAGACTGTGCTTGTGGGCCCCCAGGTCTTTGGACAGGACAAGTCTGAAGAAAATGTTCAGGACTAGCACAGTACAGACACAGAAAAAATCTTCTTCTATAATTCTGTTCCTCCAAAGTGAGCGGTGGGCGGAATTTACCGGGAACAGGAGACTTAGGTCGGGAGATAGAAGCTGATGCAGGATGGCTTTGCTCAGGGAAAGACAGCTTGTCCAATAGTCCTGGTAGATAGAGCAGGGCTTGAGCCAATTGGGAACGAAGCTGCACCACATCAAATTGTAAAGCCTGTAGCAAAGGGTCATCACCGGAATTACAGGCAGAAGGAACTCCAGAGTAATGTTGGCTGAGATGGGGAGAAGTCAAAGAAACTTCTTGCCTGGAAGTTCCATTATGGTTTGGGCGGGCCATTATGTTTTGAAATCCAAGATGACACAGCATGGATGTTCATAGAACTCAGATTTATCATACAAATAGGTTCGGGAATACAGAATAACAGAAACAAGGGTAACAGAATACACAAATAAGCACTCCAGGGAGTGCACTGACACAGATATAACACTCAGAGAATAAGAACTCCAGGGAGCGCCCTGAGGCAGACAGAACTCACAGAGAATAAGCACTCCAGGGAGCGCCCTGAGGCAGACAGAACTCACAGAGAATAAGCACTCCAGGGAGCGCCCTGAGGCAGACAGAACTCACAGAGAAAAAGCACTCCAGGGAGCGCACTGACACAGATATAATACACAGAATAAGCACTCCAGGGAGTGTCCTGAGGCAGACAGAACTCAGAGGGAATAAGCACTCCAGGGAGTGCACTGACACAGATATAACACTCAGAGTATAAGAACTCCAGGGAGCGCCCTGAGGCAGACAGAACTCACAGAGAATAAGCACTCCAGGGAGCGCACTGAGGCAGACAGAACTCACAAAGAATAAGCACCCCAGGGAGCGCACTGACACAGATATTACACACAGGGAATAAGCACTCCAGGGAGCACCCTGAGGCAGACAAGACTCACAGGGAATAAGCACTCCAGGGAGCGCACTGACACAGA
>JABWIB010000315.1:86555-97565 GCA_016617825.1 Platyplectrum ornatum
GTGGCGCCCCTGAAACCAGTGGTTCTCAACATTTTTAAGGTGTGTACCAATCATCCACTATAGAATCAGCTCAAGTACCACTGACCCAATACCATTTAATCCCTAACCCTACTATGATCCCGCTATAAACGCAGGGGGAAGAATTTACTAAGCTCCGCTGTGGTGTGTCGAGTTTCACGGGGAGAGGGCCATTATGGCATTTACTAAGCATTGAGAGGGAATTGACAGAGCGACGAGTTTCCTACATATAACTAGACAAGGCGATGAGTTCAAATCAAATTTTCAAAAAGAGGTTCTGTTCCCATGCGAATTGCCCAAATCGACCTGTATTCTTCATCTCCTTATAGAAAAGCCTAGAGCCACGTCCAAAATAACAAAAACTACAGTAAAATAAATCACAAATACACTCATACCTCATACAAAGCTAGGATACCAAGCAATTATCCTACCTTCTTTAATATTATATACGAACAGATAGTTCTCTATTTGGCTAATCGTACAACTGTACTTTTACAATTACTTTATGTATTCAACACTTGGGAGATATAATAATATTCTATATGTAACACTAGGGGGCGCCAATGGTTCATAAGTCTATTTACTCATTAAAACATTTATTTTTTTACAATGCAAAAAAAACAAATATTTTTAAATATTGATGCAGTTACAGCTGTTAAAGTAGAGACTGGTAATTTATATTCTGCTAATACAAAAAGCATTTCACATATATTTCCCACATTTTTCTGCCCATTGAAAGCTTTGGAGAAAGCTCATGAAACAGAATGCATTATAGAAACACTTATTAGTATAAGCACTGAGAGGCAGAGGACAAGGTTAATAAAATCTCGGCTAATCAGGTTCTAGTAGTGGCTATTTACATTGGGGACTAAAATCTCATCTGCCAATCCAATGTCTCATCAAACCATAATGAGTAAAGGAAAGTAACCAAAGAAGCGATAGCTTTGTATAAGTCAGTGCTTCCAGATCTCCAATAGGCTGCACTGCACAGTACAATCCATATCGGGACTCAAGATACCACTTGGATGACCTTCTTATGCCAAACTGTCCTTGGGTTATATTTTATATGGCAGGAAGTGTTTTTCCTAGCATTTATATATACACGCAGTGTAAGGTATTTTCATTGATTCCAGCCTCTAATCATCCAATCACGTGACAGCGCGATGTTATGCAGACACTGTCAAGAGGTTCCATTTCTGTTCTGGCAAAACACCAGATTAGGGGGAAATGTGATTTATCCATAGTAGACAGCTGTCACTGAATATCAGGGAGCTGACCTGAAGAGCGGGTGATCTCCCTGACTCCCTGAAATATTGGCCAATCTCCCTGATGCTGATATAAAGATAAAGAAGTCTGTGGATCCCGGTCTTTACAATAACTGAAAGCGTTTCATTACTGACGAATTAACAAATGATACGTTCTAATGCTGCCATTTTTATGCCCATGGGTGGAGCTATTTACAGGACACACCCCTTTGGTAGCCAAGGACACACCCCTGTGGTGCAGCGCCTTGATAGTGATTACCCCTTTGTATCAATCCCCAATATCCTATAGAATGTAAGCTTGCNAGNAGGGCCCTCTTCCCCACCCATTCTGTCTGTTACCACCCAGTCATGTCTTATTGCTTGTTAAATTGTAAAGCGCTACGTAATCTGATGGCGCTATATAAAAACCTGTTAATAAATAAATAATAAAATAAATAAATAAATCTATCAGAATCTACAACAGGCGCCAATCCTGCACTTCAGGCAGATTGCAATCAGTCGATCTGAGTTCCCGGTTTGCCCCAAGTATTTGTTCATGCTTCTGTACATACTATACAGATACTGTACAGATATTGTGGCTTAATATAATTTGAATAGCGGATTGCTCAAAACAGCAAATAACATTACTGATATCACACGAATGAGGTATCAGACCAATGCCTGGATGTCCACAGGTTGTTTAAACTTAGTTTTTTCTATTTCTGTATGTTATACATGTTTGTTATAAAAAAAAAACTGTGACACAATAATAAGTATTTTAAATGTACAGTAACATCTTTTGGACCCACACACTTGAACAAGACTCAGCCTACAATAGAGGATTGGAAAGGTGGATTTATAGATTTAATCATGGTACGGGTCAAGTATAATACAATTCAATGATGTTATTAAAATATGGTAAGTTCCAGCGTAGTAGACGTTCTTATTTCTCAGAAGATCCATTTTCTGACAAAGATGGAGCAGTGAATTTCATATATTCAAAGAATAGATTATTTCATCCCTTTCAACAAAGTTATATCTGGGCCAACAAAGATGACATTGCGAGATACACATGTGAGCCTGAATCTGATTGGTTGCTATGGGCAACATCCCCACTTTTCAATCTCCCTGCTTAGTAAATTTAGGCCTTACTAGATCACCTATCACAATGCTACACTATATGCAATCTATAATATTCTATTGACTTCACTTTCCCCCCTTTTCTCCCCATCACACAGGTCTGCTCACATTGCCTCCCCTCAGACGTCTACCTCACAACCTGTAACCACCAACTACCCACCTCTTCCTCTTCTACCACTGGAGTTATATGACTGGTAAGATAATCACATAGGGGTATATTCAGCTTAACTCCTATATTACTGATCTGCTGGGCAATCTGTATTTATAACCACTAAAAACACACAGAAGGCTGCTGTGGACAAAACAAACTCATTAGTTATACAGATTAAAGTTACAGAAACACAGTAGTAAGTTGACTGAAGGGTTAAACTTTTAACACGAGGCAGATTAAATTGCTGGTGGCGGTAAGCAGGTTCTCTGCATAGTTTAAGTTGCGCAGGTGGAGGTGAGCTTTTGATACCATGGGTATTTAAGGTCATTACGGGCCACCCATCAGGTAGCACCTAGGCGAGGTGGAATTTACATTTTTTTTAATTTATGGAATCAGTGTCTTAGTTTTCTTCTCTTCTCTTATCCCAGGGTTGTCAAAGGGGAACACTGAGTTGCATGTTCACATTGGCAGGGAGACCCAGGTCCGACGCTATATATATATATATATCGCAGCATTGGACCCGGGTCTCCGATCAAAAACCCCTGGCATTGTAAAAAAAAAGATCTCATTCGGATTAGCTGCAAAAAGCCAGGGCTATCATGAAAGCCAGCAATCTCATGGAAAATGTGGCTGTTTGCAGGTAATTTGAATGGGTTATAACTTATTTCTCCTGTACACTGAAAGTATGTTCTGTGAAAGATCTAGATAGAATTCTGGGGCACAATATAAAAAAAAAAAAAAATATATACTACCGTGTTTACCCTGAAAATAAGCCCTTTCCTAATTTTTGTAAAAGCCCTACCCCCAAAATAAGCCTTACTGAATTCTCCAGGACTGGGGGGCATGATGGGTATAAAAGAAGGACGGGGGGGGGGCATGATGGGGATAAAAGCAGGACAGTTTATATAAATCTCTGTCAATGTTAATTAAAATAAGACCTACCCCGAAAATAAGCCCTACAGTGTTTTTTGGACCAAAGAAAAAAAGACAGTCTCTTATTTTCAGGGAAACACGGTATGCTTATAAATACATTTGGATCATTTAATTTTCTCCCTTGGAGCGGGCATTGTCGGTAATGTAATTCATGAGCATTGTATCATGGACGATATTCCCTTTTATGTCGTTATAATAACCTGCACAATTATACGGCGTACCTAGCTGCATAAACTAACAAAGAACTGATGGCAAGCCATGTAGAGAACAGTTGTTTGCGAAGCTTCACAACAGAATATAATCAGAGCTTGTTTACTCAATAATCAGAGATGATTGGCATCCACTTGTAGAGTGCATTATGCTTTTCTTTGGATAATTGAGTTATGTGTGTTATTATGCATAATTGCTGTTACCAGGGATGTGTATGCCTTTATGGTACATTCTCCCACACTCGCCCCTCTGACCTCTAGGCTGTAGGGACAACGGGAGTCCTGATCTGCTCATTTAAGTGAGGAAAAATCGCACTACAAGGGTTAGCGCTTTGAAATAAACAATGACGCTCAATCAAGAAGTCGCAGAGGCGCTCCTAATAATAATAAGGGGCTAGCCAAAAATAATGAGCTCCTCGCCATGCTAGCCTCTTCTACGCGCTGAAAGCCATATAAAGGCCATTGTTTATGGAGAGAGTTTCATGTTCTAATATGGTTTCACTTTAACAGTTCCCGAAAATCGCTCCTAATAGACTTCATTAATGATGGGTTATATGATAGCTTATCCCAAAATAATTGTAGCAAGCCAATAAACCATTTCTCCATTCCAGCGGCATTTCCCCAGAGGAGAGCATCAATTAATAGTGTAACATCAATTTGGAACACATCCAAATATTAAACAAAATAAAACACAGAGCAGCAAGAACTTCATTATGTCAGATACAATTACTGTCAGGATATGACTTTGTCTAGATGACTTCCTTATACTGATTGCCAAGTGCCTCCAGTTGCTTTTGAATGCTAGCCACGGCCAGGACGCAGTGTCCCTGGAATCCATCTTGATTCCAATTTTCCTTTTCAATGTTTAATAGGTACATTGTGTTGCTGGTGCTTGTACATATGCATCAAAACCTTAACGTTACGAAAACCAGTTATGATGATGTCTGATTGGTCAGAAAGTACAAAACGACTTCAACATGTGGCCATCGCAAGACCATACGTTTTCTGTCCTCACAAATATATTTTTTAAAACGCTTTCCCAGATTGTTAGACGTTGTTAGCACTTTAACACTTTATTGTTTTACTTTTTAGAAAGCATCTAAAATTGTACTCATTGGACCAGATTCAGACTGTAGGCACTACTGACTTAAGCTAGGTACACACGGTAAGATAAATTGTTCCAATCAAAGATTTTTTCAAGAGATAAAATGAATGTCAGTGTGTGCATGCAGGGAGAATACTTTATTGTTGCATGTTGCACACAGATACTGACCAGCGTTACTGTTACACTGTTATTACACTTGTGGTAGGAAACATCATCTGTCACCTGTAATACTGATTACAATTAATTCAATTTGCCTCCCCTGCAATTCAACATGGTTTTGCCCACTTTTGAAAAAATCTTTAGATTGGAACAATTTATCTTATAGTGTATGGCCAGCTTTACTCGTGACTTATTCAAAAGTGGGCAAAACCATGTTGAATTGCAGGGGAATTGAGTGTACATAAAACTAACTTAACTTCTAATAAAACATGCAGCTTTGAATAGCACGGATACGGCGGCACATCATGTCACATGAAACCCAAGTCCTTAGTGTTGCATAGCTTAAGTCTTATTCACAGTATAAAGGTAAAGCTGCTCAGTATCTGTGTGCAATAAGCATGTAAATAACAAAATACATTTGGCTACTAATGAAATGCAGCGTCTATTGCCCAGGTTTACATTTCCACCTGTTTTCCTCTTATTTGAATGACTGTCCAATTATAGTAAGAATAATTAGGATTGTATAGCGATTGACCTTCATGTGTCCTTTCCTCATCTTGTGGGGCAGAGCATTCATGTTCTATCAGTAATGTATAGTATCTTGGACGTGTTTGCATAGCTTAATACAATGTTAGTGGAACAAGTTATATCTTACAAAAACACTTTCTCCTATGGGGCTGTCATCAGCATGTATTCAGTCCACGGTCATTCTTCTTGTACTTTCCTCACATACATGCGCTGTGCTTCGCCACGCCATGCACTGCCCTTATTAATCTTGTGGTATCAGTTAGCCGCTGGCACAGCTCATAATTCATATTTTTGTTTTCTGTCCAATTTATGAATCTTTAAGCAACCTAATTGACGTTCTTTGGGCATAACTAACATTCTTCCTGCGGCTCCGGCTTTTATCGTGCAGGGCTTTTGTTTTACAGCAGTTGTGTTGATTGTAATGGTAGACAAAGAATAACAGTGTGAAGTAGCCGCCAGTGTTCTGCTGCCACCCTATACGAGTAGTGGTGCAAACGACTGCTGTCCTGTCTCTGTTTATTAGCGGAGAAGAGTGAAATGGGGAAAAGTTATATTATATTAAGGAACGGGTCATAACAAATCAGAATAACCCATTTAGCTACAGAAATGTATTTCGTCAAAGCTATACTCTTTATGCCTTAACTGAATTTGTTAGTGAACGAGAATATTTAAGGAATGTTCTACATATATGGTGAACAGTTCAATTCCCTTTAATGGAAACTAATGCTGTGATTTTTTTTTTTTTTTTAACTTTATAAAGGAAAATGCTCCTTGTATCAATCTCCAGACACCTACAGAATGTAATCTTGCGGGCAGGGCCTGCTTCCCCACCCAGTCTATAACACTATATGACACTATAGAAAAACCAGTTATTATTATTCCTCAACCTACTTAACATGTTCTACTCTGCTTATAACAATTCACCTACAACAGGGGTCCTGAAACTACGGCCCACATGTGGCCCGGTGAGGACATTTATGTGGCCCGCCGGGTTTTTATGCCGCCGCTGCTGTCCAGTGTCAGACTGGGTCACCGGAGAATCAGAGGATCTTCTGGTGGGCCACAAGAGTAGAGCTCTGTGGCCCACACAAACTTACCCGATCAGATGCGGCTTGGTACTATACCTCTACGCACATGGGTTTGAGGGGGACTGACGGACGTGTGGGTGGCCTTCCTTCCTATACAACTTATTATTATTATATAATTTATATTCGGTGCCATTACACACTTGAAGCTGGATAGGGAAAAACAAGGGAAAATACATACATATACATACACACACATGCATACATGAATTTTCGGGAGACTCCAGGAAATCTGGGAGCTCTCCCGGGAAGGAAGCAATCCGTGGACTGGCAGCTCATGGTACGGAAACATTTGAATCCCACCTATCATACAGGAGTGATACTATGCCCTAAATAGCTTCTCTGGGCCTGTCTGTCTGTCTCTTTCTGTGTCTCTCTCTCGCTATGGCAAATACACTGGGCACTGTGTTTTTACTATAGTCCGGCCCTCCAACGGTCTGAGGGACAGTGGACTGGCCCCCTGTTCAAAAAGTTTGAGGACCCCTGACCTACAATTTCTGCTACTAACACTGATGTGTTACACAGAGCACTGAGAACTTGTACTTTACAACTTCCAATGTATACTATCCAATGTATACTAATAGCAATTACCCCTATGTATCAATCACAATATCCTATGTTTCATATGCACAGGAAACAACACTAATTTTTTTCTTCAAACTATTTTTTTTAAGGGGAGATAACGGGTCTTTCCTCCCTCTTCTTCTCTCTAATAACAGCTATTAGAGGGAGGAAAGGGGAGGTGAAAGGGGGATCGATAGATTAACACCATCTTGAAATGGCGATGTATTAGTGATCGGAGCGGAAAAGGCTTTAGTCAAGAGTGGGCAAAGCCATGTTGAATTGCAGGGGAGGCAAATTGAATTAATTGCTGATTAATTAATCAGTATTACAGGTGAGGGATGGTGTTTCTAGCCCAAGTTTTTGTGTGTGCAATATACAAAAATAAAGTATTCACCCTGCATGCAAACACTAAAATTCATTTTACCCCCCCTGCAATTCAACATGGTTTTACCCACTGTTGACTAAAGCTGGTTGATTGGAACAATTTATTGCATAGTGTATGGCCAGCTTAACACTATACGATTGCTATAAGAGAGATAACGTGTCTCGGCTTGGAGTAAGCAGTGAATGAACAGCATTGATTTGCAACATATGATTATTATGACACTGGAGAGGTGGTTAAGGTTCACATTAATTAAGAGCTTTTGTCATATTAATTATGCAGTGAGCACTTCCCAGGCACTTTGCCATTTTAAAGGGACATGCCATTGCTTACAGCTCCATTATCACGGCTACAAAGGGAGCCACAGAGTTGCTGGGAGCGTCTTTGGTGTCATTTTGTCACGGGGAAAATCTACAAGATACAAGTAAGAGGCATTTCACGACTGTCAGCATAGACACTCAGAGTTGCTAATCATCTGCCATTCAGAGCACAGGTCAACAATTGTTTATCTGTCAGATCTCTGTGGACATAACTCAGTATAACAGCTCCCTAGGGCGTAAATCTTCCATCTGTCTGTTTGATTTTCCTGTTTGATAGTGTTTTCACATTTCCAGGAGGACAAACAGAGTCATCTTGTGCTGGACCACGATGCTGGATTAAAGTGTGAAACCATTAGAGCCCTTCCTTTCTGCTGTCATATTTAATTACTGTTACTCTATTCGCTTCTGACAGCATGACCTGGATTTAGGCATCATTACTTGTGCAGTGTTTTTCTATCATATTATAAACATTACATATTTCTACTTTTGGTTCATTTTTTCGTGATTCTGGCAATAAACCAGGGATACTTTATAATATGTTTGTAAGTGGTATTATTGGATGTATTATTGTTTGTATCAGCATTCTGTAAATTAAATATATATGTTGTTTTGCCATACATAATTAGTGCCTGTTAATATTCAGTATAATTATTATTCTTATTAAAAAAATGAGTTTGGAATGCAAACTTTTGCTGGTATTCATCATACACCTGGCAACAATAGTTATACATTGGTTGTCAAAATGAATTACCTTGTTGACAACACTATGAACTACAGTATTATTAGTCATTAGTGTTCACAACAGTTAGAATAGAAACAAGATTTGCAGCATAACCATGACCAACTCTAAATGTAGACCAACCCTTACTGAGCTGAAGCCTAACTCTAACTGTAGCCTAACCCTAACCCTGGCCTAACTCTAACTTCAGCCCTCCCTTTCTGCATCTTGGAAGAGCGTCTGTCAGTTGTAGAATTGAAAATCAAACATCTCCATCAATTGTATAATAACCTGATGCCCTGAACAAGTACTGAGTAAGGAAGTTTCCAAAAGATGCAGATTTTTGTGCACATATAGGACCAGATCCAGACTACACTTAGTATTGACTTATGACTCATAAGTGGGTAAAACCATGTTGAATTGCAGGGGNGGTAAAATGAATGTCAGTGTGTGCATGCAGGGAGAATACTTTATTGTTGCATGTTGCACACAGATACTGACCAGCGTTACTGTTACACTGTTATTACACTTGTGCTGGAAACATCATCTCTCAACTCTAATACTGTTTCCAACTAATGAAATTTAACTCCCCTGCAATTCAACATGGTTTTTCCCACTCGTGAATGAGTCGTGAGTAAATCAATAGTATGTTAAGTCTGGATCTGATCCATAGCTATCATGATGGTATCTCTGCTAACATTTTTCAAAATGAAAACCGGTGTTGAGACCCAAACAGCCAACATGATATTATGTTGTCAGCTGTTTCATTGAATAATGTGTGATAGCTATATCATGAAGTATGTATATTGTGCTGTCCTATAATGTAATGGTCGTTTTATGCATTAGGCAAATCAATGCAAACCCTTAGTGGTGCCTTGAAGGTTAATAGTAATAATACAGTCATTGTTCTGTATATATTATAGATCAGAAACAATTCCTGCCGAGCACGCCAGTAGCAGAACTTGTATCCATGGCTTGATCTCATTATGCATCCATTATTCCAGCACTTTGTTCTTTCTTCCATACAAGTCATTGCAGTAACGGAGCCCCAAATTGCTTATTTGCATAGTGTGATGGTGGAGGTTAAACAATGCACCTGTTTCTACTAGAGAACTGCTTTGATAACACTGCTGACGTCCTTTCAAGTACTGCAGTAACCTACAGGTGGGTGTACGTAGCTGGATGGCTTAGCGACTATCAGTCAGTAATGTTCCCAGCTCAAACACATCCTAACTTATTAACTTTAGGAAACAGCTTCCAATTCAGTAAATAAATGATGCTGCAGTGAGTCTGTCACCAACATTTGATCATTATGCCCCTTTAAGCAATGAATGACTCATCTTCATACAATGTGACAGAGGAGACGAGATATACACAGGCGGTAACTAACCAGCCTGTAGGGAACAGCTCAATGTACCTGCAATTAAGACCTAATTGCTGAATGTTTTTCAAGAGCATCTCTTACTTACAGTGGAATTAGAGAAATGAAAGGGAATCAGAGCACACCGAATGGGAGCTCCAGTCTGCATCACTGAATATCCCCTTAGTCCACTGGTTTAATCTGTCATTTCTAAGAAAATAATACATGCCCTTCATCAATTTGGTAGCCATGGCGATCTAGATAGTTAATATCAATTTACTACCTAGGTTATATTGCAGTTAACATAAGACTACACTTTCCCGTCATGAGAATATATAGATAATTTTATTTACCTATAGATAGTAACATTAAGGGATGTGATCTACACTGATGAAATACAGAAGCTGATAAATCACACCAAAAAAAAGGGATCTACCGCCCTCTAAAGGAGAAAATCTAGCAAAAAAGTAAGGATTTTAAGGGAGGGTGGAACCAGCTTGAAACACGTCAGTCACGAGCAGCCACATTAGATCCTGGCGTCATCACGGACCTTCCACTTCGCATCACTTTAAAATTGGCCATTACCATTCGCTCGGTAGGCGAAATCCTTTACCGTTTACCCCTATGGATATACAGATCACCAGATATTAATTTATCTTTTGAGGGCTTGCTGAACACTTTTTATACTTTTTCTTAATTTTACTTACCTGTTTGCTGCAAGCTTCTTCTCCGTGGACTGTGGACCACTCTGTACTTTTGATTAGAAAATGCACATTATAGAGGAGAATGCAAATAGAGTTATCTGCAAATCTGCAACAAACTTTGATTGGGCAAGAAGAAGTACCTCCAAGAGGAATTCTAGGACCTAGTACAACTACTAGTTTCCCCCCATCATGACTGATTATTTAAGCCAGCAGAGGCGGGGTATCCAAACTATTTAGGGTATGGCTGTGTCTCCTACTTTCTGATCTCTTCATCTCTTCCCTTGTTTGTCCCCCAACCTATTATTATTATTATTAACGTTTATTTATAAGGCGCCACATAGTTTCCGCAGCGCCGTACATAGCAAAAGTACATACATAACGTGGGGTACA